>VZSR01000055.1:6632239-6754373 GCA_013398615.1 Brachypodius melanocephalos | reverse complement strand
CTGGCAATTCCATTGTATTGTTGACATTTTACTTGTGATCCAATATCCCCTCAGGGTTGTTTTCTCCTGTCCATCAGCCCAGCTGGGACGACTTCTCCACCTGCACAGTACACACTGCTCTTGCACTCCTCTTTATTGGGTTTCAACAGGCTGGTTTGGTTTGACACAGCTTGGTCTTGACCCACCCGTGTTGTTTCACTTTGGCTGTGTCCTGTAATTGCTTTTATAGAAATTGTTAAATAATCTTTCTGGTGTCTTCCCACTGATTGTGAGGGAAGTTCAATCTCTGATTTGCCCCAGAAGCTTTTTCAAACTTCACTCTGGAGCTGTTTCCTTTTTGATCCCAAAAGCACTTTGAAACTTGCTGAGTGGATCATCTATATGCAAATTCCTTAATTTTTCCTCTGTGGCATTGTATTTGTGGAAAATCAAGTGATGCCAATTTTCATTACAGTTGGACTCAGTATCTTAAAGGTCTTTCCCAACCCAAATGATTCTATGAGCCTGTGATTATGTTGATATTTCGTTAAGATGATAACTAAGAAAGCACAAATGTCATACAGCTTAAAATCAATTATTGAAATCAAGACATTTTGCAATCTTGATTGAATTACTAAACTGAGATATATTTAAATACGAGCCTGTTCTTTTTCTGCACTGTCAAGGCTTCCAGTCCGATGATTTCTGCAGCTTTATTGCTTCTAATGAGGCCCAGATCAGTTACTTGGTGTTACAAATTGTCACCTAGGATTTTGGGCAGCTAATCTCTTGTAATTACTTCCTGCAAGAGAATTTCTGTTTCCCTCCTGTCTCCTCTCTAACCCCACATGGGTTTTTTCCCAGTGTAGACTCACCTACCTGTCTTGGTGCTTCCCAGTGCCTCCTTCTGGCTTCACTCCTTAAAACACACCAAATTTCTGCCCTGGAAATTCAGTTTTCCTGCAGTGTTGATAACTGTCAGAGAGGTGGGGGAGCCTTCCTACCTTTTTTTTTAGGGATACATTACAGCCATCTCTTCCTTTCATATCTGAACATCATGGGACTAATGATTTTCAAGTCCAGTCACATGCTCATTTTTTTCTTACTGCTGGCCAGGATTTCATTTGTTCCTGCTTGTTATCCAGACTCCCTGCATCCATATATAGCAACAGAAAATTATTATTTTTTTTTTTTTTATGAACGCTCTTGTCTGACTTTGTGCCTCATTTCCCCTTCTAAGTGTCCTTCTCCTGTGTTCAGCTTATGCCTTTCCTGGATGCATCAGCAGTTTCATCTGGGAAGGTGTCTTATTAGTTGGAAAGATGCTGGCTCTGCAATTCGTGGTCTCTCCCTTCCCTCCATTATTGCTCCATCATTCAAATCCAAATATTCTCCCATCAGTTGTGCAGCCTTGTTCAGTTCCATGATTTTTTGGGGGCTTTCTCTTGCATCTGGTACTGGGTGCATCTTTTAGCTCAGGGATCAACAGCCTGTGGATGTGCAAGGAGCCTGTGGATGCAGCGTGGAGCAAACAGCATTGGCATTTTGAGGCACTGCTTTGTAAGAGAGATTTGCAGCTTGCAGTTCATGCCTCTTCCTGAGCTCCAGGCTCGCCAAAAGCCGCTGTCCTGCTTGGAAGCAGATTCCTGCTGGTTTGGGAGGCAGCTCCTCCCAGCTCCTCTTTGGCTCCTCTTGGCACCCTCGAGCCAGTGGGACGGAAAAGCCTGGCATGGCGCCATGTGACGATTGCCAGCCCTTGACGCAGGCTTTCCCTTGGAGTTCTTTTCCAGGATCCCTGAGATCTTTCCTCACCTGCTTGGTTCCAGCTGACGCTGGCACAGTTACTTCTTGTGTCCACAGTGATCAGCCAATATTGGTGCTCATCTGTGGGAAGAGGAAATCCATGGCAGCCAGTTATTTCTTGGAGGCCACCATGCTGATCCACAAAGCAGAGGCCGGTTTTTCTGAACACAGGCTGGAGAAAGCAGCAGGAAACCATTTTTCTCCATAATCCAAGGTCGTTTTTTACTGCCAGCACTAAATACACACGTAGAGTTTAGTGTGACTTTCACCGTGGGTGTTTCCCTGGATGTCCTTGACTTTCTCCTGCTTTCCTGATGCTCTTCACTGACGTTCCTGGCACTTGACTGTGCGTGTTCCATCCCATTCCCTACAGTTTGTGTATTTTCTCCTTCTCCTGACACAAACGCCTGACATTCTGTGTTGGTGTTGAGCCCCTGGGAATCTTTTTTTCCTCTGTTTGTGGCCAGTGTTGCTGCCTTTAACCAAACTCCACGTAACAGAATTGTCTTCAGTGGAGATTTTTTTTGTGATGAATTTTCAGCCTTGTGCTGAACTTCTTCATTCCCTGCCAGAGAACCCAAATCTCCAACCTCTTACCTTGTGGCTCATAATTTGCTAGGGATGAACGATGCTCTCGTGATCTGATGGTTGAAGATTGGCATCTGCTTCTTTCCATGCCCCAAATTTCCCTCCAGTTCCCAAACTGCATAAGCAGTGCCTCAGTTTCCCGTTTGGAATGAGGCAAGAAGGGTTGGTGATGTCTGCACTTGCTGAGAGGGATAAATGAAACACTGGAAGATGCTACAGTGACAACTTCCCCCCATTATCTGCCACATGAAAGAATGGGAAGGTTGTGGACCCTCTGTGGTGGGCTCCTTTATTGTGCCCTATATTTAAAGTCTTAGACAGGTTTCAGAGCCAATTGACTCCTGCCACATGGAAATGTCTCTGCTGTGACACCAGGGCTGTGGGGACTGCTCTGGTGTCACCCTCGCTCAGGTTTGCAGTTCAGGCTGCTGCCTTTGATCTCTGAAAATCTTGATTTGAATCTTCTCTCCGCGTGAGACCTCTCTCCTCAGGACTGTGCTGGCAGTCAGGATTAGCTGGGCTTTACTTCATTGACAATCTTGTTTTTAAATCTGAAAGGACCTCAGCAGAGTTTTCTCTTGGGGCAGGGAGGACATTGATTCTGGGATATGTTTTTTTTGGTCTTATCAGGATTTTCTGGCTATCAGGATAAGCCATGGGGCTTATGGATCATGAAGTTTTTTCTTCCTGGAGGAAGTTGTGTCTTCAGTTTAGGTTAGGTTTTACCTGACCTCCCTATGATTTTTACCTTTTTATGATTTTTTTTCATATTTTTTTCATATTTCTTGCTTTCTGTGGGTGTTTATGTTTACCCTAATATAGTGGGAAGAACATTGGGTAAAACTATCTCTTATTTTTTGGCTTTTGGTTTCTGTCTGCCCTCTGGAGATACTGGCAGGGTTCCAGGAGCATGGCCTGGCCCAAGGGAGGAGAAAACTGGGCAGTGTTTCTTTTCCTGCCTCAAGGTAGACACCAGGAGCTGTTGTACTTTTAGGGATATTGCCATTAAGTAAAGAGAGAGCGGAAAAAACCCCCAGATATTAAATTTACCTGAGGTGTGTTCTCATGAAGATGCTTAGTTCGATATCCGTACTGTCTGCAGATCTTTTTATATTGAAATAATTTAATGGGACTATCCATTTTAAAGTTACTGGGGAGTATCCAGAGTCTATTCTTGGTAGGGAGAGCGGAAATCTGTTTTAATTGGAGCAGTTTTCTGGGAGTCGTGTTTCCTGCCAGAGTGGTAACAGTAGGAAGGATCAGCAGCATGAGAGGTTATAAAACCCCTGGGCATTTTACATTCGTTTCAAGTAGCTGAATCCAGTAAGAAACCACCAAAATTGGGCAAACAGAGACTCTGCACAGAGGATTCAGAGTATCTGTTTTAAACCTTCTCAAAAAGCACCTGAATCCATTGCCACACAGTTCCTGAGTTCTCCTCTGTGTTTGTTTTACCGAGTGGCTCATGCTCGGAGAGCGGATAAAAATCCACTGCTGCCACAAATAGCACTCGAGATTTTGGTACTGATTATAATTAACCCTGGTGCTTTCTTCCTGATTTGGTTCATTTTTGTATTTGCAGGCAACACACAGGAGTGCAGGAACAAGCCAAATTAACACTGGCAAGTGAAGCCAGAGTGTTATCAGATAACTCAGGGAAGTTAGAGAGCTGGAAGCCATTAAAAATGGTTTTTTCAAGATAACTGTGTCACTCTGATTTCAGAAGAAAAAAGCGTGGAGGTACATTATTTTTAAAGCCAATTTTGTTTCCCAAAATGCCTTGAAAATCAAGCTGATCCATTAAAATTGCTGTTCCTTCAGTGTTTCATTTCAGAGGGATTCTTCTACACAGGGATAATTTATTCCTGCTTGGCAGTGTGTCCGTAATACACATTATTAGCAAGCTCTCACAATTTTGTTCTCACATGCTAAAATAAAGTGGAAAATTAAAAGATTTTGCTTCATGTCCATCATCCCAGATTATCTGAGATTTATTTCTGAATACAGTCTTTACAGAATGGGTGAGAAGCCATCATTAGAGGTTAAAGACATCATTGTGTTCTTATGTGGTTTTTCACTTTGGGTTATGTAGTTTCTCAAAACTTGTGTCTCTTTAAATCCATAGATCAGGAAGGTTGTGAAAATCCATTTTTCAAAGGTTATTGGTTTCAACATACCTATTCAGAATTCTGCCCTGTCTACAATAAACATATTTTAAAAATGGTTTTATGTGAGAACACCCAGAGACAGCCAATGAATAAAGGGGTGCTTAAAGACTGGAACTCAGTCCTGTTAGAGGAGATCTGCTTTCTACTTACAGTCAAGTTAATATCAGCTTAATTTTAAGTTAATAGTACCTAAATAGGTTGCCAGTTTTTGTCATCACTAGGAAATTAAATCGAGTTGACTGTGCTTAAATTACTGTTTCCAATTAAGTAGCCCAAAGCAGAGCAGCAGCACTGAGAACTCACCCTGCTCCTGCCTTCCTGCAGACCTGGTGCCTTGCTGAAACCTCTGGGATGGATCCAGGGAAGCTCTTGTTTAAATTGTGACCTGGGAGGCATTTTCATACCAAGTGATATCCTGATGGAGAAAATTGGCAGGATGTTAGCAAATAAATATATTAATCATATTACAAATGCGATATTGTGGTCAAGTGGATGGGTTTCAGAAGGATTTCAATGATCCAGCAGTGGATGCAACAGGATTTTGGGAGCCTGGAGAGAAGGAGGCTCCAGGGAGATCTTTTAGCACCTTTCAGTGCCTAAAGGGGCTCTGAGAGAGTTGTGTTAGGAGCAGTGGTGCTCAAAGAGATTACACAGCAGGTGACAGTGATGTTGTAGCAAAAGAGGCGATTTTTTTTTTTAAGTTTTTAGGTGTATGAGCAAGAAAATATTTAGAAGAGAACAGATTTCATTTCTGTCTTTGGTGCTTGTGACTTCCCTGTGTATGATTTCCATTTCAACATCCAGAAATAGCTCCTGGATAAATTGCAGGGGAACAGAAGAAACGCAGAAATAGTCTGAGGACTAGAAAAAACACACCCAGAGAAGCACAGAGCTAAGTCTGGTTGGCTTATCAGAGGGAAAGTCTGACTACAGGAGCATCCCAGAGAAAATTCCAGGCATCCAAGGAAATCAGTGTTTTAAAGGAAGAACCCTTTAAAGGTGAACTGCCTTTTGGGATGAATGATCCAAGGAAAAGAGCATTTCTCATCTCTAAAATTGATCACTTTTCCTTCAAAACTATAGAGACCAATGCAGGGCATGTTCTTGTTGAGGATTAGGTTGGTTGTGGGTGACTTTTAAATGGATGAAACTATGAACAGTATTTTCGATCCAGGCAGAAAGAATCACAGGAAGGCACCAGGCACTGTTAACCCCTGGCCGTGGCACAGGAGTTCTGTGAGGGGCTGATGGAGTTTGCTGATTGAAACATTGGGTTTTAGTTCATAGGCCAACCTTCACATTAGAATTACCACCTCATTCCAGTTTAAAATTGCTGCAGAGGATGGCACAGTGGGAAGGGTGGGTTTGGGATACAGCTCAAATTAACTGGAACTGGAGACAAGCTCGAAAATGTTGTGGAGCACATGGTGAATATGGGAATGGAACTGGATTGCTGAGAGTGAAGGTTAAAAAGATTTATATTTCTATAATAAATGTATTCCCCTATATAGAATCACAGAATTGTTAAGGTTGGAAAAGCCCTCCAAGACCACAAAGTCCAACCATTCCTCACCACTGCCAAGGCCACCACTGACCCATGTCCCCAAATGCCACATCCACACAGCTTTGAAATCCCTCCAGGGATGGGGACTCCCTGCTGCCCTGGACAACCCTTTCCAGAAAGGAATTTGCACAATAACCAATCTAAACCTCCCCTGGCTCAACTTGGGGCTGTTTCCTCTTGTATTGTCCCTGTTCCTTGGGAGCAGAGCCTGACCCCACCTGGCTCCACTCTCCTGTCAGGGAGTTGTGCAGAGCCAGAAGGTCCTCCCTGAGCCTTCTTTTCTCCCCAGCTTCCTCAGGTTACGAGAGAATCTCTCCAAGCTGTAAAATACCTGTGGGTCTCCACACAGCACCCGTTAAGGGAGGGATTTATGCAGTGCACCACCACTATAATTGCTATATATAAACTTTCTTTCTCCCCAAATCCCAAATGTTCACCTCTGGCTACTGTGTCCTGAGAGAATAACTTAGGGAACTGTATAAAATGGAGTTTCAAGTGCGTGCCAGCGCCAGGTAAAACGACGCAGCAAGAATCCTGTGAGCAGCAAGACAAAGCCTCAGTTGAAATCCTCTGGCTCCAGGTGATGTACTGTGGTACCTGGATGTCTCCAGGTGATCCCTGGTGCTCCTTGAAGCCAAACTTCACCAAGGGACAGCTGGGCACTGTTCATGGCATTTCCAGAAGTGCCACGTGCATTGATCAGTCTTTGTCTGCTCTAAAACTCATCCCTGCCAGTTCATCAGAACTCCTGGCCTGACTGATGTTTGAAGTGATCTAAGAATACCTCAGATGTATTGTCAGGGGGCTCGGTGCTAAATAAATCATAAGAAAGATGAGATCCTAGCAAGCGTTTGGATAACATAAGCAAGATTAATGGTTTGGAGCCTGTTTTCTGAACAGTGGGACGTGATTGATCAAAGAGGAAAAAATTGTCTCTGTGGCTCCTTTGTACCGAAACTTTCAAGAGCTGAAAATGAGCAGCTGAAGTAAGAAATGCAGAGCTTAGGGGAGAACCTTCTGATGAAAAACTAGGGTGGGAGGTTATGAAAGTACTGGTTGACAGCTCTGTCCTCTTTATCAACCTTTCCCCATAGGAATCTACTGTAGAAGATTTTGGGCAGGCTGCCGTAGCCTGGATAGCTCCTTTGAAAATTTTTAACAATATTTTTTAAAAATCAAGGACTTTTATTGTGCTGTGAGTAAGACTGGAGTTTCTAGAAAGCTGGTTTCTTCTGCTATCTGGGGAAAAAAGAGCTGAAGAGGTGGAAGGCTGATCTCCTAGGGAAGGTGACTGTGCCTGAGGATCTGGGAAGAAAGGCAAGGGCAGATTTTCTTGTGCCTCACTCCCTGCAACTAATGTTCCTTCCAATTCCTGCTCCTAAAGTCAGAATTTAGGACTATGTTTCCATATTTGATTCTCACCAAAGGTGGAAAACTGTGGCTTGGTTAATTCCAACTGATTCAGATTGGAATGTCACTGAAACCAAGCAGTGGGAAATGGGAGATAAAGGTTATCCAAGTTGTCCATACCAGCTCCAATGATTTTCCATACAGTTCTTTAAAATGGGTCTGTGTGTTTAATGCATTGAAGGACACACGTCCACTCGACTTAGTTGAAGAAACTGGGGTACAAAACTGCTGCACTTGATGGAAATGTCGTTTTTTGCAGTTAAATTTTGCCATTCTGTTCACTGAAGCATGTAAGAATGAGACTTAGGATGATATTCTGCCTTTTTCCAGTATCTTTCTTTAAAAGATGTTGCCCTGACTAATCTAACAGTCGGGGTGGGCTTTCATTTAGCTCAACCCAAATAGCAGAGCTGATATAAGAATAAACACAGATGTGCTCATTCAATACCAATAGAGGAGATTGATTTTGTAAAAACATTGCAAGGAGAAAGATGGTTTAAACCAAATTTGTTCCATCCCCAGAATAACGATGCCTAAATTGTGATCATTCTTGCACTTCATGTGTCAGTTTTAATTTGAGTCTTTTATAAACCACTTGATTGTTGAATATTGCGAAGAAATTTAACCCCCGTGGAAGAAATCAGAAAGATTCCTGCTATTGAGGTAATTAGATACAAATTTGAGTGGGGATTTTTTTAATAAAGATTAAATGATGTGTTCAACCATTTCAGGCCCTACTTGAGATACACACACACCTGTGTCTAGCTTGTAGAGCATTTTCCTCATTAATTAAGAGCGCTTTCCTTGTGTTATTGTTTAATTGGGTATCACAGGGAACCTGATGAGACAATGAAATGGTCTTAATTGCATACAAACTAAACACGTGATACTCCACATGCTGGAGTGTTCCACGACATGACCCCGGCTTGTCATCGTGTGCTAATGGCCACGGTGCTTGCTGGGAGGAGAAGGAGCCCTCCTGGAGTTAACACAAACCCAGGCTGGGCAGGGAATGGCTGGAGGGCAGCCCTGGGGACAAGGATTTGGGGGTGCTGAGGGATGAAAAGCTGGGCATGCCCTGGCCATGTGTATTGGCACTCAGAAATTTCCCTGCCCTGGGCTCAGGGGGGATTCTGCCCCTCTGCCCCTGTGCTCAGGTGAGACCCCACCTGCAGAGCTGCCCCAGCCCTGGGCCAGCAACACAAGGACCTGGAGCTGCTGGAGAGAGCCCAGAGGAGGCCTGGAGGTGCTCCAGGGCTGGAGGCCCTCTGCTCTGGAGCCAGGCTGGGAGAGCTGGGGGTGCTCACCTGGAGAGGAGAAGGCTCCAGGGAGAGCTCAGAGCCCTTCCAGGGCCTAAAGGGGCTCCAGGAGAGCTGGAGAGGGACTGGGGACAAGGGATGGAGGGACAGGACACAGGGAATGGCTTTCCACTGGCAGAGGGCAGGGATGAATGGGATAATGGGAAGGAATTGCTCCCTGCAAGGATGCTGAGTCCCGGGCCCAAGTTTCCCAGAGCAGCCCCATCCCTAGCAGTGTCCAAGGCCAGGTTGGATGGGGCTTGGGACATCCTGACCTGGTGGAAGGTGTCTCTGCCCATGGCAGGGGTTGGAACTGGGTGATCTTTACAGTCCTTACCACCCAAGCCATTCTGGGATTGTATAAATTAAGCACTTTCCTATTGTCAATTTTCCCCACTTAGCAGAACTTCAGAAGTTTCCCATGTTTGGCAACATTCAGTTTTGAACCATCTAAACGCTCTTGGCTGTTTCCGTATCCCAGGGATGTATCCCATTTCACAGGGATGTCTCCTTCCCTGCTGTTTCAAACTGATAATTACAAAGGTAAATGACTATGTTTACCTGTTAAAAATAATATGTAACACTTGCTTTCTGTGAGTGTACACATGAACGGCCAGGGGCTTGCATGGAAGTAATAAATGTATTCTTCTGGGATTAATCCCTACTCTGCTTCTTCAGCCTATTCCTTTTTGTTGTTGTTGTTTTTCTGTTGGGAGAGTGGAAGAAGGAATAAGCTCTTCCTCATGTTGTGTTTGTCTGTGCTCATCTTTCTCAAGCAGCAGGTAGGAGTGTCAACACCATGAATTATGAATGGAGCTGCTGGAGGTCACGGAACACTGCGGATCCACAGTGGAATTGACCTTTTTTGTTCATTCCTCAGCAGCAGAACTCCCCGTGGGACTGGGAAAACCCAAAACCTTCCCACTTTCCATGCTTGGGAAGTTAGTCCTGGAATATTCTGATTAAAACTTGGCAAGGAGAATCTGGAGAGCTTTCACACCTTTTCCAGTATGGAAAATCCTCTTGTTCAAGAGGATATTTCAATGTAAAAAACAGTTGTCAAAGGCAAAGTTATGTTTTTCTCTCTTGAAAATGAACTCTTTTGCAGTGTGCCAAGGGTTTTTTTTTTTTTAGGTTTAAAGGGGAGAGGTGGCAAGAGATGCCTTGCCATCAATGCCAGGGAAAGACAAAAGCAGGGACTCAGCATGGACACAGGAGCTGAGTTCTTGTGTGACTTGGAGCAAGATCTGTCATTTGTCTGGATTTTTGTTTTCCATATCCCTGGAAAGGAATTACTGACATTTCCCTTGCAAGGCTGTTGTCAGGCTTCTTGGATAAAAACTTTGCAGGGATTAGTTATATGGCACAGAAGCCCCTGGAGCTCTGGGGTTTGGCATTGGTGCCATTCCAAAGGAATGGTGAGAGCTGAAGAAAAATCTGGGTTTTTATCGTGCTCTGAACTCCTCAAGTGCCTTACACAGTCCTAGCAAAGGTAGAGTGGCAGTGAACCGACATCTTTTATCTTCTGGATTTTTGTATTTCGAATTTGTGCCCATTCCAACAGTCATCATCCAAGGAATTCGATAGTGGGAGGATCTGAATGGATTCCATTCTGTTTGTTGTTGTTACACCCGGTTTAATTTTTCCTGTTGTATTCCTGTGTATAGATACAGCCTGTGTGTGACTGCATTCCTGGTGGGGAAGGGTGGGAAAGCTGGATTTTACCATTCACCATCCTATTTAAGGTCATTTTTGCCTTCCTTTTATTGTTTTCCTAAACAATATCTTGGATTATTATGGTATTTTATATGAAGCAGGGCTGCAATAGGTGTAATTTATTTTAAATACTCAATTTTTCTTGAAATTTCCTATTTTCTTGGCAAAGGGGATTCTGGAGCTTTATCTGTCAGGAGAGGAAATGGTTATTTCATTTACCTACTTCTGGTTTTAAATCTATTTTTTAAATCTATTGCTGATTTTAATTGTATTTAAGTCAAGAATCCCAGCTTGCTGATTTAAGACATTTGATTGTAAACTTGGGGGTTTTTTTTGTTTTGTTTTGTTTTAAATTATGCTTTTGTTCTCCTAAAAGAAATTTCTACTCCCTGCTTGGTCAAATATCAGTTGTACACTGCTGTCCTTTCATTAAAATTAGAACTCCTTTATTTTGGCCACTGCTTCTGTGCACACTTATTTAAGCAATGGCATCTAATTAGTAATTTGAGAGTCTTTGTTTAATTTTTTATTATGTAGGAAACAAAGAATGATACATTTGAGTGAGCTAGGAACTAATGTCAAACGTCCCTTGGAAACTGGAATTCAGATTAATATAGCGTGGGGTGCATAAGTGTTTGTGTTCATAGAAAACTTTCCACTTGATGGATTCCTGAGAAAAGCAACAGCCTTCTTCCAAAACAGACTGGGATGTCAGCAGCAGGATTGATCTGACAGGTGTTTTCACAGAATCCAGAATGGTTTGGCTTGGAAGGGCGTAAAAGATCATCCATTCCCCACCCTGCCACAGGCAGGGACACCTTCCACTGTCCCAGGCTGCTCCAAGCCCCATCCAGCCTGGCCTTGGACACTGCCAGGAATCCAGGGGCAGCCACAGCTTCTCTGGGCATCCTGTGCCAGGCCCTTGTGCAAAGTCCCTCTTTCAGGCTGTTTTAGAAAGTATAAGGTGTGAAACTATCTCAGCTTGTTTGGTGTGGAGGATAAACATCAAGTCACTCACAAGAACGATGCTGCTTTTTTCCCCTTTTTCTACCCTGACAGAGAAGTGCTCTCTTGGTGCTTGGATTTTGTCACAAGCATTTTGCATCCCCAAATCTCTGTGTACCCACCTGAAGAGGTTTTTCTCAGGCTGTGTGAGTGGAGCAGGGCAGAGAAGGACTGGGGTCAGGGCTAGCAGGCCTTGTAAAACAATTCCAGCGTCTCTTTGTACGGATCTGTTTGTCTTGTGATCCATCAAAACCCACCAGCTGGGGAATTTGTCCGGGCTGATGGCTCGTTTCCTCCTTGGAGAGACCTTCAAAGGCTGCCATACAAGTAGTTGACATTCTTCTTCACAGACACATGGTTGTTCCAGGAGGTTCATTAATGCAACGCTGCCTTCAAGCTCTTTGGAAATTTAAGGGTCTCATTCTCTCGTTTACACCAGCGTGGAACCGGGTAGGAATTGTAATGACTCGAGCTTTTGTAGTCTGTGTACAAAAAGGGAGATTGAATTTGATGGGTTTGGTGGGAATTAAGATCAGAAGGGAATATTAGATCATCTATGCTAATTGTGAGTAAATTAGATGGTGCAAATTCTGAGCAGAAAACTAAATGCACGCTGTCATTCCTTACGGGATGAACTCTGTCACAAGGAACTGATGGGTGAGAAGAGGGTGTTAATTGCCGAGGCTGCTCTGATGGGGCATAGCTGATGTTCACTTGGGCATAGTCCATGCAGCAGACAAAGAGGGAATGGCATCCCTTCCTCCCTGGGTTCAGTCTGATCCTTGGGCTGATCCTGAGCACAGTGGGCAGGATGCTCTGGGCTGCCTGAGAAGAGGCTCCTGCAGAGCTCACAATGCCACTGCTCTGTCACCTTTGTAGCTGCTGTTCAGGGAGCTGCAGGCTGGGCTTAGATTTGCTTTAGTCTCCTCCTTGCCAGATCAAACAAGTCCACCTTCCTCACGTGGTTTTCCTAAGTCCTGTGCTGTGTGCAGTTTGAGGCATTAATGTCTTCTCTTGACTGGCCAGAGCCTTCCAGTGCCCAAAGGGGCTCCAGGAGAGCTGGAGAGGGACTTGGGACAAGGAATGGAGGGACAGGACACAGGGAATGGCTTCCCAGTGCTAGAGGGGAGAGCTAAATGGGATATTGGGAAAGAATTCTTGGCTGTGAGGGTAGGCAGGCCCTGGCACAGGGTGCCCAGAGAAGCTGTGGCTGCACCTGGATCCCTGGAAGTGTCCAAGGCCAGGTTGGAGTTCTGACAGTCTTTATGGTCCCTTCTAACCCAAACCATCCTGTGATTTCCTCTTAACTTCAGCCTGTGTTGTTACTCAAGTAATCCGTGGTGGTTTTGGACAAGACAAGCCCAAGTACCAGCCCTGTTTTCCTTGTTTCTGGCTGCCAGCTGGATGTGAAGTCATTGATTGCTGACCTTTGAGCACAGTGGTCCATATCGCTTTAAACCCATTTAGACATGTAAGCTTGATTGTAATTATTGCCTTGATAAGTAACTGCAAGGTTTTGATAGACTTGTTCAGAGCCTCCAAAAAGGAAAGGAGTGTAAAATGGATTTACATGTTCCAAGATCAGGAGGGACTGACATAATTCTCTGTTTGGATGAAAGACCCTCCTGAAGCTTGGAACTGAGTTTTTTGTTTTTGGTTTTTTTTTTTTTTTTTTTGGTCTTTTGGAAACAATTAATGCTCAAATAAAGATACTGAATCCAAGATTTTTTTAAATCCTGATGGATCCTTCTGATGTGCATTTGGAAAGCTCTTCTATGTTGGCCTGGCCTTTTATCTGCTCAGTCTTCAGATGCTTCTGATTTATCTATTTCTGAACTTCCAAAACTCCAGAAAGCCTTTCAGCCCAGTTTAATATGGAATAAAGCAAAAAAGCATGGTTTGATTCCAGACCAAGTCGGTCAGGCAACGGTTAGATAAGTATAATTAGACTTGTAATTGGAATGCGTTGTAGACAATTAGGTTTTTTTAAATGTGTGTGTAATTTAATCCCAAGTAAAGGGTCAGGAGGACCTTGCTGTGAAAGAGGTTAAGCAGTAACATGTATAATTTCCAGGCCTTCTGCTGCTCATGTCTGACACAGCTGGAGAGGAGCATGTCCATCTTTCCAATGGCAGCAAATAATCCACCCTCCACAAGATGAGTCAGGGCTTCTGTTCTGCCTTTGTCTCCCAGTATCCATTCCAAGAACAGCCTTAATAAATCCGTGTGGATTGCTATAGCAGCAGTGATTTACAGAATCCCCCATAAAAAACCAAAGTCTGTGAGGTAACAAGGCCCACTCTGTGGGAGTCCATTGAGCTTTTAGGGAAGCTCCTGAGAAATGGGATCCCATCTCATCCTAAACACTCTACTCGTGCTCTGTGTGGCAAAGGGCTGCTGATCTCACCCTCGTGGTTACACGGTGGCACTCGGGATGTTTTCCTTCCTGCAATCCTTTTGTCAGGAAAGGGGCAGCCCTTCAGCCTTCAGGGTCAGCCCAGGAAAAGGACCTGCTTCCCAGACATGTGGTACTCATTTGCTTGGAATTTTTGACACCACTTATTACAACCCAACACAGCTGCAAGTTCCCAGGCTCTTGGTTTTGGGGTAGGATGGAATGGTAAGGGGGAAATGCCCCTACTTCTCCCTGGAATCTTACAGCACAGCTTGCATGTGGATTGGGGTGTGCAGGGAATACATTCCCAGGTTTTAACAGATCCTGCATCATTATGGTTGGCTTTTATAGCTTTAGGAAAACAACCTCAGTGTGTGGGAGTCCCCGAGAATGGGTCAGTGGTGCTGGTGACCGGCTGCACCTGGGCTTTGCCAGAGTTTTCCGTGTTATTTATGGCTCAGGGGCTGCACTGTGTGTGACCCAGGTTCTGTCAGCACAGATGCTGGGGCTGGGGGTGGATTCCATGGAAAGAGTGGGCAAAGGGGACTCACAGCTCAGTGTCAGTCAGCTACAACAAATGCAAAGCCTGGAGGAGGAGGTTCTGGTTTCTTGCCTTCTGCTGTAATAGCAGGAACAGTGTAGACGTATGATTAACAGCGAGAGTCCAAAAGTAGCAGCATAATAAATACTGGGAATTCAAAGGAAACCTCAGCTTCTGGCAATTACAGAGTTTGTGCAGCAGAGAGATGGAGCTTCTGACTCCAGTGTTATTTGTGACCTACTTGGAACTCAAATGTTGCAAGAGACTGTTTGTTTAATACTCAACTGCTGTTTTTTTTAAAGTTACGCCGTATTCAGGTTAAATACAATCCTTTGAAATGGACCGATAGATAAACATTCTCCTCAGAAAATTCCATCAGTTCTTGTTGTCTTAATTTTTACTGCCAGCAAGTACTCAATGTGTTCCTTCTTTTTCCATAGCAAAAACCCCCGCCTCGAACCTCCAGAACCTTTCCTATCATGTATCCAATATTTTATAGAGCAATCACAAAGGGTAGTAAATTGAATAAAACATACTATCCTTGGCAGGATTTCCCTTATGACTAAATCCAATATGAACAAAGAGGACAAGGGCAAATAACTTCACTTATTCAGGTCATTTTTCATAAGAATCATAAAAATTAGATAGAAAAGGCCTATTAGATTATCTCTCCTCTCTTCCATTTTGCCAGTTCTGGGTTGTTCTCTACAGTAACCTTGTGAAATTTTACTTGTCCACATGGAAGAAAGATAATTTTTCTGCTGATTATTATTTTTTTGAGTGGAAGATGAATGGATGGTTCTTCCAATGGATGGGCTAGAAAATACTTCTTGTGCTTCTACAAGGCTCATTTTTAATTTCCACAACTGTTTGCTCTTCAGCAATTCGATGTTCCTCTTTTTGGGTGCCGTGATCTTATCGTGAGGTGTTTCCTAAGCTTGGGCCCATGTTTTTAATTCCACCCCATTATTCCAGTTGTTCAAGTATTGGAATAACCCTGAGGCCATCTGTAACAATTTCACCCCATTGTGTTTCTGCCCTTCAAGTGCTCGCCAGGATTAATGTACCAACAACAGCAGATTGCTCTTGCTGTATAGTGGGAAATGTTTATAAATGCTCTTCAGATTAAAATAATTTAAAATCCTCTTTAAAAGATATTCCCCCCCCCCGCCCTGCCCCAAGAGAACTGCCAGGAAAGTGTATATAAGATGACTTAAACCACCCAAAACAATAAAAACAAAGCCTCTTACAGTGGTAAAGGACCATGAAGAGTTGGAGAGAAGCTGTCAGTGCAGCAGCTCTAGAGCTTGTGTTTAACTCCACACGTGTGGTTTAATTGCTGTGCTGAAGAAATCAGTGGAATGTTTTTGACATTTGTTGTGCTAAATTAAAGTTGTATCAGTGTCCAAAAAATGCTAAAATGAATACAGGTTTGGAAGGAGTTAATGTTTAAGGAGTGTGTGTGCTTACCTGCTGCTGAAAGGTCATTGAGTAAATTCTTCAATGATCCCAGTGCTGTGGGGGTGCTGCTGAAATCACAGATCTTGTTCTGTTGAAAAAAAAAAAAAAAAATCTGGGTTGGGACTCTGGAGCAAATGGGGATGTGTCTCATGTTGCTCGGAAACAGGGAATCATTGAATCACGTTGTAGAATCCTGGAATGGTTTGTTTTGATGGGGGGACCTCAAAGCCCATTCAGTGCCACCCTCTGCCATGGGCAGGGACACCTTTCACTATCCCAGCTTGCTCCAGGCCTTGTCCAGCCTGGCCTTGGACACTTTCAGGGATCCAGAGACAGCCACAGCTTCTCTGGGCACTCTGTTTTCTCTACAGAGCCAAAACTCCTGGCAGGTTTTGTCTTCTGCTCTGGGACCACACACGTGTCATCTTCTCCTCTTCAGCACCTCAAGAGTAAATTGCCAGGAGTGAAATTTTGGAGGGAAAATAAGGGAAAGGAATGTGGCCAGCTCAGTCAGGGGGGAATTATGTGCCTTAGTATGTTCTCAACCTAAAGGAGTACTTGGACCTCCCCAGTGTCTGCTGGTTTCCTGAATTACTGTAGACTCCTGGGTGACGTTAGGGAAATCAGGCAAGTCTATAATTCATGAACGGGAGATATATTGAATGTGACAGGGAAAACAAAGAGAAATTAGGATCCATAGAATGAACATTTGTGACAGCAGCAGAGGATTCTTGGAAGATGGTTGTGGATCTTGGTGGAACTGATGTGCTGCTATAATAAAGGGAAATAAACCTTTAATATATATAATAAGGTGGCTTTTTTTGAGAATTGGTTTTTGATACATGTATTTGGTTATATTTTAGTTTAAAAAAAGAAGGTCTCCTGGTCAGATGTATAAGAAAAGAAGGTTTTATCCTTAACAACATCCATGATAGCCCTTCTCTGTCTCTATGGCCACATCTTGTGTGTTGATGCCATTCCTGGGCATCCTGCATCCTGATCCCTGTGTGGGAACACAGATCTGAGGGATGCTGTCCCTGTTCCCTGTGGCTCTTGTGTTGTGAAGTTTGTCTGCCTTTTAAAGTGGAAGAGGGGACTACAGTCCCTGGCAACACACAGGGATTTTACTTAAAAATACTCCTGTTTTGGGGGAGTGGTTTCACTGTGAAATAAAACTGGCATCCTTTTGCTCTGTTCTCCATAAAATCCATGGATGGGAGGGTGGCCATGTACAGACTTGCTGTACATTAATTTTGTTTGTAAAAGCGCTGTAATTATACAGCTCTCCTGCCAATTTGGCACAGGAGGACAAGTAAAATCCCAAGTGGAATTCTTTCCCCATGAAATGTCTTTCTGTGGGGTTTTTTCCTCCCTTAGCTTGAACATAATAACCTGATTGGCAAATCATTTGAAAAATGAATTGCAGGGCTTCCAGAGTGAAATGATTGCCTCCATAGGAGTTATGGCTTTTGCATACGTGAGGGAAAAATCCAACTGTGCTGCCGAGATCCTCTGGGATGTCCTCTTGGAGAGCCTGCCAGGCTGCAGTGACCTGGAATGCATCCAGCTGGTGCGTCACCTCTGCTACCAGCACTGCATTTCTTCAGCTTTTAACTCAATTCCTGCTCTCAGTGGCAGCTGTTTCATTCTTCTGCCAGAGATAGCTTCAGGAGGGGTGGGGGGGTGGGGGGGAAGAGAACTGCAAATAGAGGGATTGTTTGGAATATTGGGTCTAAACATAGAGGGTGGTGATGGCTGGTTCCATTTGCAGCTTCCTAAAAAAAAACGAGGCTTACCCAGCAGTGACATCTGCTCCTCGGCTGCTTCCCCACAGGTTGTGAGTGCAGGGGTCAGCTTAAGCGAAATTTTGATTAAAAACCAAGTTTTGCTCCAGGTTTTGTGTTTATGGATGGGGACGTTTAACTTTGGAGCTCAGTGGTGATTTCTTTATAACCAAGTGGCTGCAGGCACTGACTGCGGGGCAGGGGAGGGAGAGGGGGTCATGCAAAGCATGGGAGAGGTGGAGAAGTGGGTGCCTTGCTGGTGTGTGAGCTCTGATGTAAGGGCAGAGAATAAAAATCATTGGCAAAACCAGTTTGCAGTAGCTTCCCGCCTCAAAGAGCGGCCTACCTGTGTCGCTGGGTAGGCCCCCACCAGGGGATGTCTTCTCCTGCTCTGTTCCCACCTCTCCATTTGTGGATCACTGAGGCCTAGGGAACGTTTCTGGCTGTGTTATTTGGAGCTTAGATGAGCTTAAGGCGGCCGTGAGAGTGAAGGCCGGCGTGAGGCCTGTCTGAGGCGCAAGGCCTGTCTGAGGCGCGAGTGGTTCCCGGCGGCCACAAAGCTGCTTTGCCTTAAGGAGCCCGGCTCCGGGCAGGATTATCCGCCTGCCTGGGAGAGTCAAGAGAGCCAAGTGGGCATGGAAGTGTCTCTGGGGAGGATCAGCACCTCAGTGTCAGCCTCGGTGGCTGAGCAAAGGTGAGATACTCAGCTCGAGTCCTCAGGGTTTCTCTCCTGCTTTAGAAGCAAACAGGTTTGGGTGGAAGGGGCCTGCAGGGATCATCCAGGCCTCCTGGCTGGATTCACAGCTTGTTCTTAAGGGCATTGTCCAAGGGCTGCTGACAGGCTTGCAGCATTGGCCACCTCTGCAGGAAGCTGCTTCCAGCATTTGGCCACCCTCTTGGTAAAGAAATGCATCCAAATGTCCAGCCTGAAGTGGCCAGTGGGACAGTCCTCCCTCACCCAGCTCTTTGATGCTTCCAAGGCTGTGCTTTGCCCTCCCTGCTGGCTCCAGCTGACCAGCACCTCCAATTCCTGGCTGCAAGGTTGCTCTGCAGGCACTCCTCTCTATGGATTTGGGTGGGTTTGTACAAACATCTGCTGGACCGTGGCTGGTGAAGGCCCCATTTTGCTGGGCAGGCTTTGTGGCTGAGCATTCCCTGTGGGAAAGCAGCAAGACCGTGTCTTTGGGAATTGTACCAGCCCAGAGAATAAAAGCTGCAGCATTAGTTTTCGAGAGGACTTTGCCCCGTTTGGGATCTGGCAGAAATATTTCAGGATTTAGTGATGGGGAAATGCTCCGGCTGCAGAGCTCTTTAAGACGCCCTCCCAGAGTCTGTGGGGAGCTCTCGGCCGAGGGAAGTAAACTGGTGACCTGGAAAAAGAAAATGAAGGGAACAAGATTAGTCTGCTTGACAGGGAATGCCATCCTGGGATTTGTTTTGATTCTTGTCGAAATAGCAGCCTGAAAGACTTGATGCAGAGAAAATTTGTGTTTTGTAATTGGTGAGAAAAAAATACATACTTATACATACTTTTGAGACATATATATATATATGTAAAAAATACAGAGATTGGTTCCTGGGTGGAGGCTCTGGGAGTTCTCTGGAGAGGCTACTCTGCATGATATCCTTTATTTAGCAACTGTCATGCCTGTTTGTAGGATCTGTAGTGATAGAACCTGTCCTGGGAAACGTCTGAAATCCAGAATCATGAAATATTTAGTGGACCGTTCACTGCTAATGGGCTCCAGCCCTGCGCCAGCACCACAGGATCAGTAACAAAAGGCTCTGTGTACCAGTGCCAAGCTGCCTGAGACTGCTCTGAGTTTGTTCAAGTCTTATTTCAAGTTTTATCAAAAGCAAAATCTGAGTCCAGCAAGGCAGGGTTTGGTTGGTTGAAACCAGCAAAAGCTTGTTTTATTTTCCTCGCTCAGAGGAAACCTGGGATATGTCATGTGTGGCATACACAGAAGTGAGGGTTTGTTTTTTTTTTTCAGCAGCAGATAAATTGATGTGAGAAAAAATACACAGTATTGATTTTCTTTTTCCTGTGGCTTTTGAGAGGTTGTTAATGCAGCAAGTACACAAGAGCACTCATGTGTCTGTCTGCACAGTAATCACTAATAAATTGACTTTCTTAAAAACAATTTTTAGTCTGTAGTTTCAGTGACTTGATTTGTGGAGTAGATGATATCTCCTGGCACATAATTACTCATTTTTGGGCCGTGTAGAAGAGGGGAGGATAAATTTTCCTGCATTATCTGTAGCACTGAACATCTCTCCTATTACTCATACAAGTTTTTTCTCTGTACTTCCTTACTGTAGCTGAGCAAGGAGGTTTTTAAGGATCTGAGGCTTTTTTCAGTGTTGAAATTTACAGTACAGACACTTTCTAGAGCTAATTCTTGTGCATTCTGACACAGTGGTGGTCATGATCGTGACAAGGACAATGATTTATGCTCAGGGGACTAACAATTCATTTCTCTCAGCGTCTCCGGAGTGACTGCAGGGAACTTGTTTTCCTTGGGGAAAAAAGACCCCAAACCTGCAGTAGGACCCATGGTGATAATCATATTAACAGTACTGTGAGAGCAATTTATTTGATGACATGTGACAGGATGTGACATGCAGGGTCCTGTCAGTCTCATGGTGGTGGTGATCTGAGGATGATGAGGAAGGCAGTGGGTCAGAGCTGCCCCATGCAGTGGGATGAGATGTTGGTCCTTGCTGGAGGAATTGTGGTGGATGTCCAATGGAAGCACTTCTGGTCCTGATGCAGAGGTGGGCACATGCTGATTCTTAGGAATCACTGTTGTTCATGGACACTTCCGTGTTGCTCTTTGTTCTTGTTATTCTGGCCTTGCAGTCAGAATTTGGTGGTCTTTAATATTTTCTTCCCATTATCCCAGTGCAGGATTGCATTGTGTCCAATTTCTCCTGGATATGGTTCACACAGTCAATGTTATCTGGGATTTGTTGTCCCAGAGGTTTTGTTCTAAAGCCCTGTAAGTTGTTGCCATGGTGGCACAGGGACCATGTTGTCACTGTTGTGAAAAGAGACAAACATTGATTATCTTGCTTTGAGGTGATTTATTCCCAATAACTCCTTGTCTTGGCAGTCATCTGGTGATCTTAGTTCTCATGACAGTGATCCTTCTTCGGTATCGTTCCTGACAGGATTTTCCTGATTATTCCCTTGGTCTTTGCTGTTGTTCTAATTTCCCACTCATTTTTAGCCACTTTTCTGGTTTTGGGTCTCTCTTCC
Organism: Brachypodius melanocephalos; assembly: GCA_013398615.1. Lineage (NCBI taxonomy): Eukaryota > Metazoa > Chordata > Aves > Passeriformes > Pycnonotidae > Brachypodius > Brachypodius melanocephalos. The sequence continues at coordinate 6,733,399 of VZSR01000055.1, read as the reverse complement.
CATGGTGGTTCTCAAGGTCCTGCCAAATCACAGATCTCCACTCAGAAACCTTTCTATGGAGGAACAGTGAGTCTGTGAAGGAACAGTGACTGCATTGTGAGGTACAAAGTGAAATTTAGGACTTGTGATTCTTGCACATTCACAGCATTGCTTTTCCCCCCCCCACTTTATGTCCTGTTTACAGTGCAAATGGTTTCTGCAGGAGGGCTGTGGACATCTGTGTGTTTGCCTGTTTATTGCAGAAGGCTTTTAGTGGGTCAAGGAAGCACACAGAGGGGAGCTTTTGGAGTGGCCTGTGAAATGATTTTGCTTAGCTTTGTTTTAGCACTTGCAAAAAACCTCTGCTCCCTCCCCTTGGGTCGCAGCTTTCCAAGCTGTGCCAGCAAAAGCAGAGTCAGGCTCTGCTAAACTCAAATAAAGCACGGGGCACATTTAATTTGCATTTGTGCAGAGGTGCTTAATTACAAACTCCTCTCATCCTGCCACAGTACTCCTGGTAGATCCCTTGATTGCTCCCAGTAGGGAGCTGAGCAGCTTTGAGGGTGGATGTTGTTCCCTTGGATTTAGGAAGGTTTTCCACATCTCTAGGAGTGCTGTGCTGTGAGATGGATGAGTAAAGGTCAGTGATTTGATGTTCCCAGAGGGCTGGTTATTACAGGATATAATCATGGAATCACAGAATATCCTGTGTTGGAAGGGACCCACAGGGATCATTGTGTCCAAATCCTGGCCATGCTCAGGACAACCCCAAGGATCCCACCATGAATCCCACCCCAAAGATTGTGTGAGCCCTCCCTGAGGGTTCACAGTGGGACCAACACTTCTAAACTCTGTCCCTCAAGGATTTGGTAGGTGGGGTAGCATGCATCATCTGTAAACCCATGGATGAATTGGAAGAAAATCTTGTGGTGAGACAGGAAAAACAACCCCAAACCTGAGCTATTGCCTGAGGAAACATGGGAATCCCCATTAGAAAGATTTATATTAGAAAACCCATCTGCCAGGAGTTTGGCTCTTGGAATTCCATCAGGGAAGTCCCACCTTATTTTCTTCTAAAGATTAAAAAAACCAAAACAACAATAACAACAACAAGAAAACACCACCAAAAAAACACCAAAACATGAAAATACATTGCATGTCTGTGTTATTTATATGCCTAGAATTGGACATCCTCTTGCATTGCATCCACATCCTCTCAAGAGATGGTCTCAGGATATTCCAGGTCCTACTTTGGACGTGCAAGCCTTAGATCCAACTTGGAAATTGTCAGGGAAGTATTTTCTACTGCAGTACAAATATCCCCTTCTCACCCGCTCAAGAAACATTAAAGCCTGTTTGGAGGAGTGAAAGTGCATTGCAACATTTAGTTATAAATTGAAGATTTCCAAGCTATGTTGACTTAGAGCATCTGTTAGTGAAACATGTCTGCTCTGCAGACAGTTTTTGTACTTGTGCTGTGCAAGCACATTTCAAACAAGCACAGCAAATGTGCTGCTGAGAACAATCCAGCGGTGCTGCTTGGGTCATTTAGATGACTTAATAGGTCTTTTCTTTTTCCTTGCTATCTGTATTAAATCAATGATTCATATAAATTATGCCAAAGGGAGTTAATTGTTATTGCATGGTATAAAAAGCTGCCAAACTAAGGGCAAAACTCTGATTGCAGTGCATGAAATAAAATGGAGCTGTGTTCTGATTGCTGAAAGCATAAAATGGCTGAACCTGTCACCCCTACCAAAACAGCCTGGATTGGAATTCCTGTGGAAACAGTGGCAGCAGAGGAATTGTAGAAGCAAAGGTTTGGTGACTGTGGCATGTTTGAAGGTTTTGGTATATTTGGATGTGCTCCAGAGCATGCAACAAACATTAAATGTGAAATAGCCAGCTCAAAGAACTGTGTTTCTCTGGTGCCTGGATCTGCAGAGGAATTGAGGAACTGAACTTTGTTGGTTCAGTGGAAGATGAGCTCCTAAATATCTTTGTGATATTAGACTATGGTTTGTATAATATGGTTTATTTCTTATCTCTGCAAGAGGGATACTGCTGCCATTCTCTGTTGCGGTTCCCCCAGCACGTTTTCAGAGCTGTTTGAAGAGGAATTGGTGCTTCTCAGGGTCTGGAGCTTGCTTGTGGCTTTTCTGGCATTTCAGGGTTGGTTGATGATCTTGGTTGTCTATTCCAGCCTTAAGGATTCCATGGTTCTCAGAGGGAGGGTACAGCAAGGACACTTGAAGACAAGCTCAGGTGCTACCCTTTGCTTTGGAATATTTCTCACTGTAGCCAGTGGAAAGAAAAAGAGGATCTGTCACGTGTTACTTAATTTTGGTGTGCATTCTGCACTAAATCTGACATGGCCCTTTCCCAGGGAAGCTGCATTTTACATGGAAGAAGGTAATACAATGAAAAGTTTATGGAATCATGGAATGGCTTGGGTTGGAAGGAATATTTAAAGCTTATCCAGTTCCAACCCCCTGCCATGGGCAGGGACACTTCCCACTATCCCAGTCTGCTCCAAGCCTCATCCAGCCTGGCCTTGGACAATTCCAGGGATCCAGAGGCAGCCACAGCTGCTCTGGGCACCCTGTGCCAGGGCCTCCCCACCCTCATGGGGAAGAATTCCTTCCCAAAATTCCACCAAACCCTGCCCTCTGGCAGTTTAAAGCCATTCCCCCTTATTGAATAATGTGAGAGTTGAAACACTGCCTGTTGTATGAAGGAGAATGGAAAAAGATACACTTTTAGGAATTGTTTGGAGCTAAGTCTGGGTTTTTTTATGCAAGGAAAAGTAGTTTTCAAATAGGAGTCAGCAGTGGGAAATAAAATAGAGGAACATGTGGAATATATAGGTCTAGGGTAGGATGGAGGAGGACAACATCAGGGAGATGTTGGCAGAGAAAATATTTGGAATGAGGTGGATTTGTTGGAGCCAGTGGGAAAGTTCAGGAGCACCAGGACACACCAGAAACTTGGGAAATGGCCATGCCGGAAATGAGGAAATCCACACTCTGCAGTGACTAAATAATTAATAAAGGCCCATTTCTGGCCTGCTTGGTGACCTGACCTGACTGCAGGAACTAAATGTGTGGGGTAAGGATTAACATGCCTTAGGCAAGGTCTGTGCTGGGATTGGGACAGGAAATGATTAAAGTCCTTTGCAAAAGCTGGAGGAAAGCTCGTTATTTTGCTCTGGTATTATCAGGAATTTTTATAATCCATGTGCAGCATTCAGGAAGGTGAAGTAACTGGGTGTTGGGGGGCTCCCCCCCAACATGATCTCCTTAAAAACTGGGGAGTATTACTCTAAATTTTGGTGAGTCTTTCACCAGCACTGTAATACCTGTCCCTGTGTGGCACAGGGAATCAAGTGTACAAAAATTAAGTCTACAGTGACAGAAATTGCCAATGACTTCCAAAGGAAGGAGAGGTTGGGACTGCTTCAAACAAGTGCTTAATAAACCCCAGTGAAGGAAATGTTGACTTAACTCATTTTTAATTGCTTTTCAGCTCTTAAGTGAGTTTGTTATTGAAAGTAATTAAAGGCCTTGAAAGATTGTGGGGAACTTTGGGAACACCTCTATGGAAAGGCAGTTATTCACTTTAAAATAATTTTTATTGCTACCTAATGTGTCTGAATCGCTCAATTAATTACTTAATGAAGTGTGGTTCAGCACAGGGATGCTGCTCAGGTATGGCAGGATGTGTGTGCTTTGGGTATAATGGAAGGCAAAACACCGGATAAATAGGCAATCGTGCTTTGAGGAACTTTATGGATAAATAAAAAAAGACCTATCAGTTTTGTGAAGCCCTTTTTTTAACCAGAACTCCTTTTCCCAAGACATACATGAGAACTGGAATGGGTGAATTTTCTAGAGCTGAAAGGTTTCCTTGCAGAAACACAGTTTAAACAATGTTTTCATCAGTGTGGCTCAGCTGGTTTTTCAGATGGAAATAACTCCAGCAGGAAGTGTCTCTGTCAATATAACAATCTCCAAATTGATTTTGTTGTCATGTTTCCACTGAGGATGGTGGAGAAAAGATTTTAACGCTGCCTTGTGTGGCTGCAGTGGAAAAACATCCTGAAGGGATCAAAGGCTGTCCTTAACCTGGAATTCAGGTTGAGAGAAAGGACTCTGCTCCTCTGCCCCTGTGCTCAGGTGAGACCCCACCTGCAGAGCTGCCCCAGCACTGGACTAGCAGCACAAGGACGTGGAGCTGCTGGAGAGAGCCCAGAGGAGGCCCCGGAGCTGCTCCAGGGCTGGAGGCCCTCTGCTCTGGAGCCAGGCTGGGAGAGCGGGGGGTGCTCACCTGGAGAGGAGAAGGCTCCAGGGATACCCTTTAGGTTCTGCAAGGGGCTCTCAGTGCTTATTTTCTGTGCTTTATTGGCAGGAGGATCTGTCTCCCCAAACTCTGCTACTCAGCAGTGCATTGAGCTGAATGATTCTGATATTCCAATTATTCTGAGTTTGGAGATTGAGGGAAAACCCTTCTCAAAAGATGGCTCATATAAATTGAAGTAGATTATTAAACCAGACTAGAATTTACTGCCCTTTGCTCTTCTAAACACAATGAAGTGAAAATCAAGAATGAGGGCATTTATCTCCAGTGTGTGTTTTTCTGGATTACAAACTTTGGCAGATGCAGTGCAGAGCGATATTTCTTGGCAAACTGGCATGTTTGAAAGACTGGCCTTAGGGAAATGAGTGTCTTTTAAACAAAGCTAAATATAAAAGCAAACCAGTTCTCACTCTGCTTAAGTCTCTCTTATCTGCTGGTAGGAGTTCAGATTAGAATGTCTGGCTTAAATATCTTGAATCCACCCATCCTGCTGCTGCAGCTCGGCACCTGAAATCCAGGGCTCTGCAGGAGCAGGGAGCCCAGTGCTGATATTTCAGTAGCAGTTATCATTTTCCTGCTCTTTGGCTCCAAAAGCAACCCCTCCAGTTTTCCAGGAGATTAGACTCCTTTTTTTTTTTTTTTTTTTTTAAATCAGTAACTGTGAGTAAAAGTGCGGATGGGATTTGCTGCTTTTCCTAAGCTCGCTCTGCCCTTCTGGCCTTCTGCTGGCATCCTCCAAGTGGAAAAGTTATTCTAAGGATACAGGAGAAGTGATGTCAAAGGGAGGTGTGGTCAGGGGTGACGTTCAGAATCCTGATGTGTGTCACTTATTTTTCTTGGGGGCCGAGCCAACAGGGTGTTTCTGGAGAAAGCACAATGCCCAGTTTTGCCGGTTTAATGATTTCTGCACTTTTCTTGCCTCTTGAGTTCGCACTTGGATCCTGCATGTAAAAAACAAAGGAGATCTTGGGATATTTAGTACTCTGGAGTTTCAAGAACAATCTGATTCTAGAGGCTCATTGCACACCTGGAGATGTTGAGTCACTGTGTATTGTTTCATGGAGTTTTCCTGGAGGGATGTTTTCCTGTGGTGGATGTGTGCAAGATGCTGTTGAAGCACATGCCCCTTCTTTTTACCCTCTTCCTTAAAATCTCCGTGCCCTCCAGACTGGCCATTATCTAAGGTTATTGTTAATTGGAGGAAATATTAGCTGTACTACTGACAACAGTCAACCTCCAGAAAGTGCAGCATTAAAAATGATATGCAGCCATTGTCCTAGAAATAAAAATAAACCTTTCAGTGGGAGCAGCCTCAGTGAGACCCTTTCCTCTATTAAAAAAAAAAAAAAACCCAAAAAAACCCCGAAGCAAAACACTCCAACACAACCCTTCCCTGCATTACAAAAGAAGGATTAATGAGAATCTGTTTGGACACTGGGAAAAGCCCTGACAGGTTCATTGTGAAGGTTAATTCAGACTCCTGTACTTATACAGAGAATGGAATTAAAGGAACAGAATTTAAAGGCAATAGTGAAGGGTATGGTGTTAAGCTATGAGCAAGGAGACACCACAGAGAGGATACCAGGGACATTTCTCATGGAGCTTAATGCACTTAGGACCTAAATTCTGGAAGGATAGTGACTGTTCCCTGATGGTTTTTAAGCAGTAGCAGAGGGCAGGGATGTGCGCTGGCAGCGGGACAGCCTCCTTCTCTGCAGCTGATCACAGCTTCTCTCTGCAGCAGCAGCATCCACTCACTCTGCACTGAATCATTTTGACTTCTGGTCAGGAAAAGGAAAAAAAAAAAAAAAAAACCAACAGAAAAGGAGCCAGCACAATGCAAGCAGGTGTTGATGCTGTTGCAGCTACAGAAAGATCCAGCACCAAGGTTAATGAGAGGTGGGGACTGTTCTTCTCCCTCTCTGTAGCAGCCAGAGCTGAACAAAAGGGGGAATGTTTGGAGAATCCGTCAGCATTAAAGGCTGCGGCAGTGCTGTGCTCTTGCCAAATCCTAGGAACCCTCCGGACGTTCAGCACCATTGGACACACACCTTTAGTGTTTGTAAGCAACAGCCTGTGGACTTCCTTGGTTTATACAAACATGAGGATGTGAAAATATTCCAAAAGGGGGACTTGGAGCAAACACAGCTATCAAAGCAGCTCTGAAACGAAATAATGATGCTAAAGGTGTGGGGATTGAGGTGTGAAAGCAGCAGAAGGAGCCGTTGGTGATCCCGTGGTTGATGCTGAGCCTGGTGCAGCAGGCAAGGCTTGCTTTCCTGAAATCCAAGGGGGGAGGAAGATGTGAGGGAGGTGGTTTTCTCCCCCATTTGCTTGAACACTTATTTTCAGCTTCTTTCTTGCCACAAAAGGAGTAATTTGTTTAATTTTACAAAATGTTACCGAAGCTGTTGGAAGTGGAGCTGCAGCCCACGTCTTCTTGATAAATGAGTGTGTGTATTCCTGGAAGGAAGTTAAAATGGGGCTGTGTTATATTTGGTCCCTCCTGAAGCACTGAGGCTACTTTGAGTACAGAATGTGCTCAGAGAAAGACTAATTTGCCATTGCAGATCTTGATGGGATGAGATTTGTCAAGTCCTTGTCTCTGCTGAAATTCACTTACGCTTTCCTCTCTCTCTCCTGAAGATATTTTAGGGCTCTGTCTCTGAATTGAAGGGCCATAAAAACCAGTCAAAAACCCTGAAAGCAGCACTAAATTCCAAGCAATGAATATGCTTCTTATAATGTAGAAATACAGAAGTCAAGCACCACAAGTGGAAGCAACAGGTGGAGATGTTCCTGACCTGTTTCCCTGAGTGTGCTCATGCTCCTGCTAGCACCAGGGGGATATGGGAGCATCAGCAGGGTGGGTTTTGATTTCTCTCCAAGGATGCCATCTCTGATGGCAGGTGGTGGCTTCCTGCAGGAGGCAGGAAAAAGGAAGATTCAGTGAAAATTAAGAATTTACCCTTTTCTGTTCATTTCCAAATTCTTGCTGTTTCATTAGCTGGCTTGAAGGGCCTGGTGGTGTAATTCTGCAGGGAAAGGTGGGATGTACCAGCACTCCCAAAGAAAATCTCAGTCCTTTTACTGGATTCGATGTTTTCTGCCTCCTGCTTTCTCCCCCAGAGCGTTTTTTGAGTGAATGTAAACTAATACAGGATCAGTGGTTAGAAACCATGAAAAAATATTTAATGTAAACCTTTTGGTACTGGGTTGATTAAAATAAACAACTGTTCCAAGGAGCTGGTCCTGCTTTGGGAACAGTAGGGTTTCTGTTCCTCCCTGTAATGCATAAAGCATGTGGAGTGCCTTGAGAGCTTTTTTTGGGTGCTGCACTTCATTTTGAGGGATTTCATTTTCAGTTCTCTGAGCTTTTGTGTCAGCTGGGAAGGGAGGATGTAGGAGGAACATGTAAAACTCAGGCTAAAACCTGTTTAGTCCCAAATCCTGACAAATAGCTGGTAAACAAGTATTTAAATGAAAGCTTGGACTTTGTTTTCTCCCTCTGGAAAGCTGGGAAAGCCTTGGTCCTATTGCCAGCTCTGGTATCCCTTCTCTCTCCTCTTACCCTGTGTCTCCAGTGCTCCTCCTTTTTTTGCCTGCATTTCTTACATGTCCCATTTCTCCTGCTCCAGTGGAGGTGAAGACCACTCGGAGCTGGGAAGAGCTGTATTTTCTTCTGGCAGGTTTTCCACAGAGCCTCACGGGTGTTTCTCTCTCTCTCTCTCTCTCTCTCTGTCCTTGCTGCTGCAGAGCTCTGGAATGCTGTGAAGACTCCCTGCCCAGGCACACTCCTCTCCGGATTATCTCCATCCCAAGGAAGCTCATTTCCAAGAGGTACCAATTCATCCCTTCTTTGTGCCCTTCACTTGTAGCACTTGGGTTTAGCTACTCCTCCCAAAACCTTTCCCTGCTCCCCCCAGACAGGAAAGCCTTGGATGCTGTGAAGATTGCAGCTGTTGCTGTTTGATACAGTTTGGGCTTTTCTTTCTATTAAATGAACTTTGCTACAGAAGCACTTTACAGTTTAAATGAGAAGTGATTTCTGGGTCAAGAAATGCATAAGCTGAAGCTCCAGCAACACTCTGTGCCTGGTGTATTTTATTGTGTTGATTTAGAAAGTTAATAAACATCAGGTCTTCAGCAGCCTGCGTAAAACACACAGTACTTATGTGCTGCTCCCATAAAGAATTGTGAGAGGGGTTCTTTTTTTAGTGTTTATTAGTCTTAATATCTTCCTTGTAAATAATACATTTTTGTTTTATATTAAAAAGGAGACTTGTGTTCATTAGCTGGGTCAAAATCCCTGGGTTGGCACAGACATGATTCCTGATATAAACTTCTGTCATTTGCCTGGAGACAGGCAAATTGTTTTCTAATAGTTTCTATTTCTTAGGAGAAGAAAGCTGGAAGCACTGTTTTCAAATATAAACTTTGCAGTGTAATTCGGTTGGAGCAGTTTCTATCTTAACTCCTTATTTTGGTTTCCAGTGCCCAGCATAGTGAGGTCTGAGCAGGTCAAGACCTTTGAGCATGTACCTATACATACATAAATATATATACATATATTTATGTAAGAGAATTTAATATGTCATAACAGTGGGAGAACATGACCTACAGGAGCTGTGAAACAGGAACATACCCCCTCAGGAAATCTCTCTAGAAAGTATGCTGGGAAAATGTCCCTGTGTGCCTGCCCTGCAGTTTTCCCTTAGAGATTCACACTTCCCTGTTGGGCAGAGAAGACACAAGGGTGGCTGAAGTGTCTGTCTGACCCCATCCAGCTGTTCTTGTGCAGGAATATGGAAAAACCGGGGTTGACTCTATGTTTTCTTTCCATTTTATATGTTTTGCTGCTCACTTAATGACATGAACTTTAAATGTCAGCTGCTCTTGTGTCTGCTGGACTGCACTGGGATCAAACCTTTGGGCACACTCTGACCCTTATCCTCACAATAATTCAGCACTCCAGCCCTGTCTTGGGAAAAGCTGCCCTAAATCAATGCCTCGTTTTTGGGTACAAACAAAATCTGGGTATTTCTTCCTCTCTCACCACCCCAACTTAGACAGGCGGGGACAGAAAATGCCAAGGATTTCAGAAAAGCTTTCCCCCGTTTGGGCTTTGCAGCTTTTTTGGGATCTGAGAAGCAGAAATCCAAGGCTGTGGAAGAGGAAAGGCAAAGCCAAGGATGAGTTAGATGAGTGGTGAGGTGGGAGAAGGGACACAAACTAAGACTGGAACTGATGGGAGACCCAGAGAACAAGATTGTGTTTCAGGTGGGAATATGTGAAGTGCTGGCCTTGCATAAGAAAGCTCCTGCTCCAAAGGGTCCTGGTCTAATCCAGCTCCAGATTAGAGAAATTTTAAGCTCAAGAGTGGAATCGATGGAGCCTGTGGAGACTTGGCTGACCAAGCAGATCAGGGTTGCTCTCCAGGCTATGGTTCCCCTGCTGGGGATCTCCAGCAGCCACTTCTGATACTTACTTTTGGGTGACTTTATCTTGAGTTGAACCCCTCCCTGTAAGACTGAGTGTTCATTCAGAAATGAAAAGGTGCAGGAAATTGAGTTAAACTTGAATGTGTGAGTGCTTCATGTCTTATGTTGTTTCCTGCTCCCAGGAGGGAGCTACCCCACTCCTCCACATCTTAACTGAAATTCCAGCAATGGAATAGTTAAACATGGTGTGTGTATGTAAAATCCATGCATTTCTATAAATACCTCTCTTATCTCTGTAATGGTTTGGTTTGATGTAAATATTTTTAAATGTTCTTTTACATTAGGCTGGTTTTTATCCAGTGTGTGTGAGTGGAATTTGGAACTGGGCCTGGACTTTATACTTCTGCTCCTCAATGTTTCTGAACTCATGTGGAAAATTTCTGGACTTTAAGTCTCCTGAGCATTTCTGCCAGTTTGGTGGGGTCTTCACTGGGCTGGGAATGCACTGAATCCAGAGCTGAAGTGGAGCATTTTGCCAGTAGCTCTTGGACACTTTGATGCTGTTGGGAACATCATTTAGTGAATTTTTTTAGTGCAGGAGCAAATCCTTTGTTCACAGATCTGAAGTTTTCCTGCACTGCCAGCTCTCTTTTGGAGAACAAACTTATTTTCAGAGAACATGTGATATGGAAAATGATTTCTGTCAAGCCAAGTTTTGTGCTGCATCCAGCTCTGGGGCCCCCAACAGCAGCAGGACGTGGAGCTGCTGGAGAGAGCCCAGAGGAGGCCCCAGAGCTGCTCCAGGGCTGGAATCCCTCTGCGTTGGAGCCAGGCTGGGAGAGCTGGGGGTGCTCACCTGGAGAGGAGAAGGCTCCAGGGAGAGCTCAGAGGCCTTCCAGGGCCTCAAGGGGCTCCAGGAGAGCTGGAGAGGGACTGGGGACAAGGGATGGAGGGACAGGACACAGGGAATGGCTTTCTACTGCCAGAGGGCAGGGATGGATGGGATAATGGGAAGAAACTGTGGCAAAAAATGTTTTAAAAGAGGATTTTGTAGAAGTGTGGATCTGACTCAGAAAGATATTTGCAAGAGCATCACATAGGATGAAATTCTGTGTCATTAATCTTTATAAATTCATCACCTTACACAGGGAAGAACTTTCTCTATGTGATATATTACAGCATATTTAGGTATATCCTAGAATCCCCAAATGGTTTGGGTTGGAATGGACCTTAAAGGCCATCCAGTGCCACCCCCACAAAGGCAGGGACACCTTCTACTATCCCAGGCTGCTCCAACCTGGCCTTGGACACTCCCAGGGTTGGGGCAGCCACAGCTTCTCTGGGCACCCTGTGCCAGGGCCTCCCCACCTTCACAGGGAAGGATTTCTTCCTAAGATCCAGTCTAAACCTCTCTGTCAGTTTGAGAGTAGGCTTCATTCCCTCTTGTCCTGCCACTCCAGGCCCTTGTAAAAGAGTGTCTCTTCATCTTTCCTGTAGATTCCCTGCAAGTCCTGGAAGGTCACAATTAGGTCACCCCAAAGCTTTTCTTTTCCAGGCTGAACAATCCCGGTTCTCTCAGCTGCTCCTCACAGCAGAGCTGCTCCATCCCTCTGATCAGCTTGGTGCCTTGTCTGGAGCTGCTCCAAGAGCTCAGCAGCAGCAGCAGTGTGCTCTCTTCAAGGACTCTGTGGCTGAGGTGAGCTGATGGGAAACATCCTCCCTGTTCCCTCCACCTTTCCACAGCGCCTTCCCGCAGTGTGCTGCACATTCCCGCCCTCACAAAAGCCATGCTGGAAGCAGGGGCCTTTCTCTCAGATCTATAATTCAGGCCCTCTCCCCGGTGTGCCAGCCTTGTTTGTGTTGATGAATGAATGTGCCCTGTGTACAACCTGCAGCTTACTCTGCTCCTGAAGTACAGTCCTGCTCAATGTACCTGGTTGTGATTAAGTGCATTTGAATTTGGGAGTGTGCTTAATGAGCTACACCTTTCACAGATTCTTTTGTTAATTCAGAAAAGCTGCCTGCTCTGATTTATGGCACCAAAAGGGGTAAACTGCCATTAAAAGCATTAATTAGTCTTGGTTGACTGCACAAAGGATAGACTTGGTGTGAGCCAGTTTTTGATTTAGCCCTTTGATTTTTGCCTAAGCTTGTTAGAGGGTCTGTATCTCTGGCTGTCTCATGCTGGATTGTATAATTGGAATTTTGTGTGAAATTCTTGGGCTGAAGGAGCAAGAGCCAATTATAATCAATAAAGTTGTAAAGCAGTTGGGCAGACATTTGCGGATATTTTAGTACAGAAATGTTCCTTTTTAACATGTGGAAGTGATAACTTGGGATTGTCAGTTTGGCAGGAACAATATCCTAAGGGTTTGCTGGGAGCCCTGGGCACCGTTGGTAAACCTCAGGAAGGAAAATATTCTCAGGAGCCTTGGATTTGCCCATTGTGCAGTGCTTCAGCTGCATGTGAATCCCAGAATCCTGGAATGGCTGGGGTTGGAAGGGACACAAAAGTCATCTAGTCCAACCTCACTGCTCAAGCAGGATCCCCAAGAGCAGGTAACCCAGGATTGTGTCCACACTTCTTGGGATTGTGGGTTTTGACTATCCCCAGGGAAGGAGACTCCACACCCGCTCTGGGCAGCCTGTTCCAGTGCATGGTCAGGCTCACAGTAAAGTTCTTCCTCTCATTCAGGTGGAACTTCCTTCATTCCAGTTTCTTCCCATTGCCTCTCATGCTGTTGTACCACCCAGCAGACCCAGGTGGTAGCACTGGTGGTTTTTTCTTTTCCTCTAGAACTTTATCCATTTTCTACAGGCTAACAGGAAAAAAAAAATCAAAAAGCCAAAACCCCCTAAATCTTGGAACACTGTCTGTGTTGTATCCTTGGAAATCCTATATTACAACATTGATGAGTGTATTTCAGTGTATGCTAGTTCCTGTACTTCCCAATTCTGGCCATCAATTCTCCACATAAAAGTTTGAAAATTAATTGAAATGCAAATCATAGCCTAAGCTTTCTTTCCAATAGACTTTCCATAATTATGCTTGACTGCAAAAAAACAATTCCATTGCTATAATTTTGGTAATTGCCTCTGGTCTGTTTGAGAATTAAGATTTCCCTCTGTCTGTATAAAGTTCCCATCTCTCTTAGATATTTTTACATTAACTGCTCCATAAAAAGAAGGTTGGATTGGCTTTCCATCCCAATTTATCCTTAAAGAGCCAACAGTTGGACCCTCCAGCTCTTCCTTAATTTCCTGGCAGAGCTAGAAGGTTCCTTCTCCCTAACTTCTTCCTGCATGCCTGGAGAGATGATGGTGATGCTGTAGGACTTTGAAGTATTAAACTGGAAATATCCTCTGGATGTTCAGGGAGATGGGAACTGCCTTTAAATCGCATTTTTAGCAAAAATTGGTTCCTAACAGCAGCACAGATCTGGAATGACAAATATCTTTAGAGGCACAGAGGTGTTTAAGAGCTGTATTCCCTCCTGCCTTCCCTGAACACATCCAAGTCCTTGGGGCAGTGAATTTCCAGTGTCTGCCGTGTTTGCCAGATGGATTTTTGAGTAAGAGTGAAAGCCTTTGAGCTTCTGTTTAGTTTTGCACTCTCAGTCAGCAGATCCTTGGAGAGAAGTCCATCATGTTGGAAGCACTGGAACAGCCAGGGAAGTGTGAGCTCCCTGTCTCTTCACAGCCACAGCCTGGGCTTGGTTATTCCCAGCTCCCACAAATGTTCCCGGCTTTGTCTCTCCATTATTTGTTTTCCTTTCCCATTGAAGGAAGTGGTTCTTTCCAGTATGGGAAGTATTAAATTGACTTAAATGCTTTGTTTGCCAAAGTAGCTCTTTGAAGTGGATCTTTCAAGTTTCTTATGTGACCTGGGATTTGATGAGACACATTTTAATCCAGCAATCTCATAGAGAGGAAGGAAGGGAGGAAGGGAGAAAGGGACAGTGGAAGGAAGAGAAGGAACCTTCTAGTTATGTCAGTTTTGACCCTAACTCACACAATTTTCCACATTCCCTTTTAACACTAGACTTGTGCTGAAGCATCCAGACGTTAGGGGGTCATCTGTGGGATCAGCAGGATCTCACTGGTCAGTTTTTCCAAGCATGTCTCCAGCATTAAGTCTCAAACTGGAAAGGTAATCCCCTCGGGAGGCTTGACCTACTCTTCAAATTACTTTCTCCTGCTCTTTGGAGGCTTTGGGTTTTATTTGGGTGGTTTTTTCCTCCTCATCAAGGCAGCTCATTTAATTGCTGTGACTGCCAGGCAGAAACCTCACTCACACTCTTACAGACGTCTTTTTCTTCTTTTTCTTCAGCTCCTTCATAATAAAGTGGGTTTTGGAACAGGGCCAGGCCTTTAGCCCAAAGTGTCTTCTGGTTTCATATCAAACAAGGGACAGCACAGCCAGATTGCTTCCCTAATCCCTCTTCCCAAAGACAAAGGTGTCAGCACTGTCTAGACATTGGTGTTCCACGTGCTCATTCAAGGCTGAGGGTTCCCCTTGTCTCCTTTTCACCCCACATAATTGTTCTCAAAGCCTCCTAATCTGCTGTGGCTCAGTGGGTGAAATCCCCCACACAGTTTGGGATGGATGTGTCCAATTTGGGAGTAGGTGGTCTGTGCCCCTTTGGAGCAGAGTCAATGGAACAGGGTGAGTGAGTTCTTGCTGCTGCACAGATCAAGCATTTAAAATCTCTTTTTCCCCCCCCCATATTCATGCTGTATCCAGTCAGGAGATATTACACAGCAGCTGTTCTTAAACTTTTATTTTTCTTTTATGGTCATTTAATACCTTTCTTTGGGTCCACATTTTGCAGCTTTTTCATGGGGGAGTGGGTCCTTACAAGCTACAGGTTTGGAGTAGGAAAAGTAACAATTTATCTGGTTTCCTGGTCCTTTGAAATTTTCCTTTTACTGATGGCAGGTTTTGACCTCTTCTTTCTTTGGAAGTGATGTGCTGGGAAGTTTAGCTAATGGGAGATCATTAGGATCCTGTTTAGCCTTGGATGTGATCTGGTTCTGTACCAGATCTCTGGAGAGGTCGGGTACAAAAAACCTGGGAAAACTGAAAACAAATTGATAACAGAGCAAAATCACAAATTCCTTCTGCCCAAAGTTCTCTCTCCTTTTGGATTTCCTTACGCACATTTATTGTCCATTTTTAGTATTAAAGTGTGAAAATAGTGTTCTCCACTTCAAGGATTTACAGGTGTAAAATGCTTTTCCCAATTTGTCAGCATCCATGAGGAATTGATGTTAGATGCGTGGAGGTGCTGGCCATGCTCAGCCCCACACTGAGTCCCGTGGCTGGCATGGATCTGCAGGTAGGTGAGATGCTGCTCACAGCCACATCCATGTGGCTTTTAAATCCCTGCAGGGTTGAGGACTCCATCCCTGGGCCTGGGCAGCTGGGCCAGGGCTGGACAACCCTTTTGGGGAAGAAATTTTCCCTGGGAGCAGAGCCCGACTGCCCCAGCTGCCCCCTCCTGTCAGGACACTGTGGCTGATAATTCCTTGGCACTTCAGCGTGCTCCTCGTGCCTGTCTGTCAGTGTTCCTGGCTGTCACAGCTGGGAACAAGGAGAATCGCTGTGTTTTGTGTGTTCTGTACAGTTGAGTGTGTCATTTCAAGTTAAAAATAAGACATCTTTAATGTCAAGATTGCAAAGTTCAGAAAGCAGAACGGGGCTGGAAGTCAGTAACTGCACTTTCAGTTTGTTCTATATTTATGTGAAGCCTTATCAGCAGGATTTCTGTCCAGGATTCTCTCCCTGAAATGTCATTCATCCATGAAAGGTGTCTTGGTCTGAGGGCTATGGCAAATGGGGGATAATTAATTACGTAGAACTTGGGTGGCCACTTAAAAATGAAGTTCCTTGTTTCTTCTCTAGGCTCTTCTCAGAGTTCAGCCTGGTGTAGTGGAAGGTGTCCCCGCTCATGGAAGGGGATGGGAATGAGATGGGCTTTGAGGCCCCTTACAACTCAAACCACTCTGGGATTCTATGGAAGCAAGCAGCACTCTACATTTGTGGAGCTGCTCTTGCCTTGTCTTTGGGTAGGTCAGGTTTGAAAGGTGTTTCTTCAGCAAAAGTGCCTGGAAAAGAGCTGATTATTCATCAGAAGTTACCAATAAAAGAGTTTGCTGTTGTTCCCAGGTAGTGCTCGAGGATTATTTTGCCAGTTCATTAAAAGCTTGGATAGGGATTTACAAGCTGATAGCTTTGGTTCCTCCGGTGGACTCAGGCTGGAGCCCTGAAATATTTTGCATTTAATGTTGAAATAACATGGGATTTCAGAGTGAGAAGCCAATTCTCTTGTTAGTTTAGAAAGGATTACAGGCAGGGAGTTTGCAGACTGGGGACAGTAATTGGATGTGATGTGCTGTATGGGAAGACCACTGCAGCTCATTCCCAGTTACTCTTCCTCTCCGTTTATGCTCCTGTTTTGGTGGAACAATGACCCAGAATGTCACCAGCACACCCTTGGGCTCTCTTCCCCCGGCTGCCAGAGCGCAGGAATGGCAAATTCTCATCCCCACGGTGCTCGTGGCCTGCCAGAGCATCTCCCTGCAGCTCAGTTGTGAATCACTGCTGTATTTGTCACGTGCAGCTCCAGTGGCCGGGCTGGAGAGCCTCCAGTCGGGATTGGCGGGGCTCTGCCAAGGCACTGCATTGTTGTAGGAGCCCCCGAGCTGATAGAACACATCCTGACTGCACATCATTGCATCCATGGCATTGCAGTCCTGCGTGTGAGCTAATTAACCAGCCTAGGAATTTGCTGGGTTTAGCCCTGGGGATTACAGACTGGGTATGGGTGTTCTAAACTGTTAATCCATATATTTTACTGTTTGAAAAATTCATTTTCCTGAGGGTTGTTTGGCGCTGTAAGTGCATCAGCAGGATCTCTGTAGTGCAATCAGAATATCTTCTGCACAAGAGGAAACGTGTATTCTTTTTCCTCAAACAAAAAGACAACTTGCTTTATGAGGAGAAAAAAAATTCCTTTCACGACCTTAAAACAATTCATTGGGGGAAAAGAAAGCTTTTTGTTTTATAAAGGTTTTGTGTCTGCAGGATCCCAGCTGAATGCCATGTAGGAATTGACTGGTGCTAATGTTGATTTAAAAAAAAAAATCCTAATTGCTTGGACATGGGAGGTTTTCTGTCAAATATTGCTTAGAGAAATTGTTGTGACATGCTGCCCTCAGCACCTCACCGAGGCACGGGGATGGGCAATAATGTGAGCAGAGTGGGCAGTGTAAGATCATCACTTTCCTCCTGATAATTTAACTAAATCAGTTTATAGTAGCAATATCTGTTGGTGAAATGAGAGGAGAAAATTATCCTTACACTTGCATTGTCCTTGTTCTCATCCCCCTGTTCCAGAGCCTGCTGCCAGTGCAGGGAGAGCATTGCAGGATTCCCTGTGGCTCTGCCTTCCACCGTGTGTGTTTTTGTAGAGGTCCTCCTCTTGTCTGCTCCTTTGATTTTGCTTTTTCCTCAGAAGGCCACACACAGAGCTGAACTTCAGTTCTCGTCACCATTGTCATCTTTTGTGCCATTTTCTTTATCCTTTTCCAGTCCCACCTGTGAAATAGGTGTGGTTTAAAAAGAGAAAACCCAAATGCTAGGTTTATGATCTGGTTTTTGTATTGCTCTGCCTTGGCTCACAAACGAGGGTCGGCCTCAAGAACAGACACAAATGAGTTTTACTGGCTCTTAAATGTTTTTGCAGGCTGATGAATTTAAGGCAGAGGGAATTAAAATATAAAGGTGTATCTGGGAAAGGCTGTCCCAGGTCTGCTCCATGGGGCCCAGCAATGGCACCAGAGGAACAGGCAGGAAGTAAAGCCCAGGAAGTTCCACCTGCACATGAGGCAGAACTTCTGCCCTGGGCAGTGACCACACATGAACAGATCACCCAGAGAGGTGTGGAGTCACCTTCCTGGAGATATTCCAGAGCCATCTGGACACTGTCCTGTGCTCTGGGATGGCCCTGCTGGAGCAGGGAAGTGGCACCAGATGAGCCATTGTGGTCCCTTGCAGCCTGACCCACCTGGGAATTCTGTGATCTGGAACACTCCAGAGCTGAGCTCCAGTTGATTTTTAAGAACCAAGCCAGTTTCAAATGTTGTTCTTCCCTCAGATTGTTTTTTCCAGTGATGCCACCTGATCAAAGTAACACACTGAACCACCTTTGGATTTTATAGAGTCCCAGAATGGTTTGGGTGGGAAGGGACCTTAAAAACCATCCAGTTCCACCCCTGCCATGAGCAGGGACACCTTCCACTATCCCAGGCTGCTCCAAGCCCCAATGTCCAACCTGGCCTTGGACACTGCCAGGGATCCAGGGGCAGCCACAGCTTCTCTGGGTACCCTGTGCCAGGGCCTGCCTACCCTCACAGGGCACAATTCCTATCCAATATCCCAGCTATCCCTGCCCTCTGGGAGTGGGAAGCCATTCCCTGTGTCCTGTCCTTCCATCTCTTGTTCCAAGTCCCTCTCCAGCTCTCTTGGAGGCACTTTAGGCATTGGAATTCAACTCAGAAATGCTGGTAATTTAAAAAAAAAAAAAAAAGTGCAGTGTTTAATGCAATTTCTAATCATTTGGCCATTCTGTTTTCATTGCATGGATACAAATATTACAGCATTCAACCAACTATTTCAGAAGCTCCTTCATAAGTGATTTTTGGATAGCCAAAAATTGCTTCTAGGGGATCTTTCTAAACCATCAGCCACTGCAATAGGAGCAGGATTTATTATTTTATTCAGCACGCACACCTTGCCTTGCATCTCTCAGCAGATGATTTCACTCTCTGCACTTCTCTCAGGGCTCTCTGAATCTCCCAACTTAATTATGACTATTATGAATAATTTATTCTCCACAAACATTGCTTTGTCTCTTCTGTCTCTTCCCAAGGTTCCACTGCTGGTCCCTGTAAAGGCTGTAGGAACACCTTGCTGTCACCCTTTTGGGAGTCTGAAAATCCCATGTTTAATACAGGCTATTTCTTATGCTTAACTGCTCCCTAATCCATAACATTCCCTTTTCCTGTTGTCCTATAACTTCAATTTTTAATAGTGTCTTGCTGAGGCTTTTGTAAGTAGCTTTTTGTGGTGGTTTATTCCCCAATTCTGAACTCTTTAACCACAATTGAAGGATTTGGTGAAGTTATTTTGCTTCTCATGCTGTGTCTGTTTATCTGAGTGAGGGCACTGGAACATTCCAGCCACTTTGCTTCATGGGAAAGGAGACATTGGCTAATTCCATGATAATCCTTAGGACACTTGTTAGAGATAAGGACAAGTCGTGTGCTGTTACACAGTGAGTGATTTGAATGTGATAAAGGATTTTCAAACACATCGTGGACAGGGCATTCTAAGTTTTCCTTGACTTTTAAAATAAACAATATTTGGTTTTATTGACTCTAGTATATATTTGCTTTCTCTTCTCTCATGAAGTTCTCTGGAAATGTCCAATCTTTCCATACTTGGGATAAACTTGGAGCAGACCTGTGTTTGCTGTTTTTACTTTCTAACTTGTTTAAGGTGTTCTGTAGTTTTGTTTAAGCTCTTCTTGGTTTGGATTTTGACTCATTTGCTTCCCATTATTTTGTTTTCCACTGAGCATCCTCCTCCCTGCTCTCTTGTTCTCCCAGTTTTTGGAGATGTTTTTTCTCACATTCCTCAAGCAGACCACAAGCAGAGTCTGTTGCCTTTAATTTTCCCACCTTTGGACTCTTGTTACATGAAATGATCCATATCTTAAATCCTCCTGTGAAGGAGATGCAAATTTCTGTGTCACCCTACTCATTTTAGAGAACATTGGCTTTTTCCCCATCCCAAGTAAGATTTTATTCTTGGCAGGGAAGAGCTGAAGTGCTGTTTGTTTGCAGAATTTCCGGATGACTGACGGCATGCTCAGCCCTCAGAGTCCTCACGGTAAACACAGCTCTTGCTATTGGAAAAATACATCAGAAATCCCAAAATAAAACAGGGAATGTACAGTATTCCCAAGTTAGGAACACCATGTGTGGATTTTGATAGCAGTTTGTTTGATTCTGAGATGTAGGAGAAGCGATATCTTTCAGATGCATTTCAGGGAGAGCCAGAACATCTTTTTTTCCCTTTTCCTACTCATCCGGAAACACTTAGGAATGAGCAATTCCACCTATTTGTCTTGTTGATGGCTGTTTTCTCCTGTTATAAGGAAATACTTTCCACTTGTATTAGACCATTATCTCACACGGATGTGGAGCAGATTTCCATTTGCTTTTCTTGGCTGGGAAGGACATCATGAGAGAAATCTGCGGGAAGCTGGGGAAAGAAAAAGAGAATTAGAAGTGCCTTAAGCTGCTGACTTAGTCTGAAAATTCCTCCTTTGTTGGGGTGACTGTGGTGAGAATAACTAGGGAAGACACTGTGCTGTTCATAGGGGTGCTGCTGTATTATTATTTTTATTTGGGGCTGGTAAAGCCTCTTGGTGCCATTAGGATGCTGGACCCCACGATGCTGGGGCAGAGCCTTTTGTAACTCTACCAGTGCTAAATCCCTCTCCCAGGATAATTCCCAGCTCTTTCACCTGTGTTTCAGGAAGCTTTTGAAAAGGGAGCTGTCGGGTCACATTGTCTTTCCTTAATAACTAGAAATCCCCTGGAATTTCTTCGTAAATACCCTGTAGGATATGCTCCTGGTAGAGGTATCCAGCAAACTCTGGCCTTGGAATAGCTCAAAAGCCATAAGTAAATATATTCTTGAAATTACATTTTAAAATTGGTTCTCGTCTTCAACTCGTATTGAAGTCAAAACCTAATTATGAATATTAAATTCAGGTTAAAGAATGCAATTTCCTTCTAGTTCTACATTAAATGAGCTGCCAGAACTCACCTGGTGGTGACAGGTTGGGAAGGAACATTCTCTGAGGTGGCATCACTAAACCACAGACTCTAGCCTAAAACTGTATTTTAAACATTAATTTGCATAGAATGCAGGTCCTGTCTTTTAGAAAAAAAGATTTAATTACCTCTCCCACAGCTGGCCCTATCTATGATGAGACTGCAGTGGAAAAGCAGGATTCATGCTTTGGAAAAAGAGGTGTTTGCCAGATTCTCATCTGAATAGTAAAGAGCAGCTTTGGCTTTGAAATCAGCCGTGAGTTCACAGTGCCCTTCCATGGATGAGTGAATGAAGGATGGATTTGGGCAGCGTTGTCTGTTTCTCTGGTGGCTTGTGTGACGTGGGCCAGTGCTGAACACAAAATCCAGTGGAAAATTCCCCCATGTGTTTTGTGTTGCTGGAAGTTCAGGTTGTGCTGGTTGATTCAGAAGGGGACATTGAAACACGTGTTGGCAGCAGTTTAAAAGGGCAGACAGTGTTTATTGGTCATCCCAGCTGGTCTCATCCCAGGAAACATCAACTGTTTATGCTGCTCAAACCACTGGAACAGTTCTAGAATAGGGGAGCTCTTGCAGCTGTCTCAAACTGGCACAAAGAAACTTGAACCTGTCCAAGGTACCTTGGATGCAGTATAGAAATCTGAGGGATCAGGCAGAGAAAATTCCAACAAAGGCATGGCAGCCATGAGCCCTTTCTCAAATTGTAGCTGATTTCTGGGCCAGGGAACTCCTAAGTGGTGCAGTGGGCTTGATTTAGTAGGTTTTGGTCTTGTTTTGCTGCTCTGGACCAAGACCACCATGAAGAGAATGAGAATTAGTTGTAGCACCATTGGATTAATTATACACTGGAGTTCCTGCCCTCAGAGTTGCTAAAAGTTTGTCTGGATTAGCTCAGGAGCAGTGTAACAGTCCAGTAGCATCCCTGTGACCCCAAGGGCCCATATGTGGAAAAACTTTGGGATTTTGAATAAAAAATGAAAAGGAAATAGATACAGTCAGCATATAAATGCCCAACGTGTATCTTTTCTGCAATCATTAAATCCCTTGAAAAGATCCCTTCCAACCCAAATCCGTGGATGATTCTGTGATCCTGATAGTGAGGAATGGTCAACTCTGCTGTTAATTACAAAATCCAGTGGAAGCTGAATTGGTGCAATCTGGTTGACCGTCTTAGACTCTGCTGCCTGAAAAGTTTCCTCCCTTTATTCCAAGGCTCCCAAAAGCAGTTACTCTGGAGGCATTTAGATGTAACATGACCTGGCTTGTCTCAAAATGACAAGAAGTTTTGACTTTGCAAGAAGTTGCCAAATAGAGCCATCTGTTTTCTCATACTCTAATTGCTCATTCAGCCCAAACAGCTCCATGGATCCAAGGAAAGTAGGGAGAGAGAGAGGCCAAGTGTTGATGGGCTGTTCTGAGGCACTCGGTGTAGATTGAGACTCCATGGCACTCTGGCAGTGGGAAGCCATTCCCTGTGTCCTGTCCCTCCATCTCTTGTCCCCAGTCCCTCTCCAGCTCTCCTGGAGCCCCTCTAGGCCCTGGCAGGGGCTCTGAGCTCTCCCTGGAGCCTTCTCCTCTCCAGGTGAGCACCCTCAGCTCTCCCAGCTTGGCTCCAGAGCAGAGGGACTCCAGCCTTCAGAGCATCTCCGTGGCCTCTTCCTACCATTAACCCAGTCACCCCAAAACCCTGGTCAGGAGGGAGCCAAACCCACCCCAGGTGCAGCACAGCTTCCAGCCCTCTCCTGGGAAGTGAGACCTGGGCACAGACATCAGTTACACCAAACCAGAGCAGAGTGAGATGTGTGATTGCCCCACGGCTGAGGCAGAAGTGATGTGTGGCCATAATTACCAGCCACTCAACTGAGTGATTTGCCCGGATCGTGTAGGATACAAAGCAGGATGTGGGAGCACCCAGCCAAGGAGCTTTGCAGGAAATGAGGCGAGGTTGTGGGCAGAAGTGGCTGGAGCAGCTGTGAGCCTCTTTTTTGGGGGAATATTGAAAGTTCCCAAACCTTTCCAGGACTGCACATACTCCCTGTTCTCATCACCCCTGGGAAAGTAAACCCTGGAGTTCCTGCTGCTCATCTGAAGCCCTACTTTGTTTTTTGAGCAAACACTGCACAGCCTTAAAGAGCCCAACAGAACAGGATGCTTTTTTTTTCCTGGTGAAAGCAAGTGTTAAAGACTGGATTACAAGATGGGAAATGGAGTTGTATTTTTATGTGGCTCTTTTGTAATTGCAGGATTATGTTGAACAAAGGTCCTCTTCAGCTACACCAGTATTTCATTCCCTTTGGATGCTGGTGACCCCAGGGCTTTCCTTACCACGTTAAACTCTCTGAGATGGAGTTTTCACTCTATATTCAAGATGAAATTTCCTTTTTCTGCTTCTTTGTATTTTGTTAACCTATTTTAGGAATGATTTTTCTGGATTTATACCAAATATAGCAGCCATGACTCAGCCTCTGTTCCTGGTTTTGGATTCAGAGATGCACTTGCTGCTTTTGTATTCCCTCTGCCTCTGTAACTTCCCCCTCTAAGTTTCTAATCCAGTCCCCCTGCATTCCTCTAGGAGCTTCCTTCAGTTTACATCGCTTCCCGTTGATCTCAGGATTTTCAAGATTGTCACAATATTTTATAAATGGGCAGCAGGGAAAAAATTCAGCACAGGGGATAGGACAAGAATGGAATGGTTTTAAACTGAAGGAGGGTGAATTTAGATTAGATATTGGGAAAGAACTCCTTGCTGTGAGGGTGGTGAGGCTCTAGCAAGGGGTGCCCAGAGGAGCTGTGGCTGCCCCTGGATCCCTGGAAGCGTCCAAGGCCAGGAGCAAGCTGGGATAGTGGAAGGTGTCCCTGCCCATGGCAGAGGGTGGGACTGGATGGTTTTTAGGGTCCCTTCCAACCCAAAGTGTGAGATTCCATAATGCACCATATATCCAGTTGGCTGTTAGACTGTCACAAAGCCCTCAGCTGGCATTTTAATGTACAAGTCACAGATCTGGAAGCTGCAGTGTTCTTTTAGTGGCTCTGGGCAGATTCTGTTCCTCCACATGGCACCTGTGGAGCAAAGTTCCTTGGGAGCTCTCTCCCCAGCATGGAGTGTCCTCTGCTGGGGCCATGGTGGGGATGTGGCCTGGCTGCAATCAGTAACTCGTGGCACACGTTGTCCAAGAGCCACAGGCTGACAGGCTGCACACAGCGGGGTGCAGAAGGCTGGAGAGACACAGAAAGCTGTCAGTGATGCCAGCTGCGAATTCCAAGGTGGTTCAGGGGCTGATGAGGATTTTTTTGAGTGCCCTCTTAATTGCTGTTAATTGGCAGCACAGCCCGAGCAGTTCTGTCTCATGTTCAGTTCTCTGTTTCCCTTCTCTGATGTCTGCAGAAGATTTTCAGGATCAGATGGTAGCAGTGAAATGCAAATCAGGAGTTTTAGCATTTGTATCAAACATGCTCCAGCAGAAGGAGATTACAAGTCTTGGGTCAGCAAGAGCTCAGGAGTGTAGCTATGGAGCTGCTGCTGTGGTGGGGATGGGAATTCTGCTCTGTTCCTTCTACAAGGCTGCCTTGACAGATCATAGAATCATGGAATATCCTGAGCTGGAAAGAACCCACCAGCATCAAAATCCAACTCCTGGCCCTGCACAGACACCCCAACAATCCCACCCTGGGTATCCCTGAGAGTGTTGTCCAAACATTCCTGGAGCTCTGGCAGCCTTGGGGCCGTGCCCATTCCCTGGAGAGCCTGGTCAGTGCTCCCTCTGGGTGAAGAACCTTTTGTTAATAATAATATTTTGCTTCTGCCAAGAAGTTGTGTTCTCCCATGAAAATGCAGAAGAAAATCCTTCCAAAATGGTGTTCCTGTCCTTAAGTATGAGACCTCTTTCTCTTTTCAGCCAGTGGACAGATATTTTATATCAAATAAAAGACCAGCAGAGGTGCAGGCACACGTTTCATGTTTTTAGAGCTGCTTTTAGTGTTGGCTGAGCTGAAAAAAGGAGGGATGTGAGAACATCAATGGCAGCTTCACCTCAGCTCATCCACACCGAGCTGGAAATACCTGCAGGCTCGTGTTCATTTAAAAACTAAGAGTGGGAGCAGGGGAAACCTGGGCTTCCTCTGCCAAGGGCTTAAACACCCATGGAACACCCAGGTGAACTGCTGCCTGTGGCAAACAGGCTGCCTGAGGGGGAAATTAAAAGTGCCACCCTAAAATCCTTTGTAATTACATTTCCATAGCCCTCAGCCACACGGGGAGGACAAATCTGACACTGTTGTGCTGATGCCGAAATCTGGGCACAGATGGGTTTTAATTTCCACAGGAAACAGAGGGGTGTGAAGTGCATCTTCCTCTCCTTGCTTTGTGTGTCTTCCGTTTTCCTTTGGAATTGCACTCAGGATGTTTTGCACATTGAGGGATGCTGGTGGGATAGCACAGCTCGAGTAATCCCAGTGAGGGACACCTGTTCCCTGGCACAAATTTATGTGGAAATACTTTATGGAGTGTCATTCACTGTGCTGTGATTCTAAATACAGGCATCATTCTGTTTAAATTCACATGGGTAAAAAATGAAAATATAAAATATATATTACAAATGTGATTAAAGGCATATTATTAATTGAAAAGAAATAACTAAATTATTTTATAGTTATTGAAAAGAATCAATTTGGGAAAAAAAATACAGAGAAAAGGGGACCTTGGGGAAGTGTCTTGCTGTGTAACATTTGTTCTTTCTGAAGTGTGTATTCCCAGGCTCTCCAGATCTAGAGGTTGTGGCTACTCTCACAATTTGCCCTCCTTTTCTTTCCCTCAAGGACATTTTTTTCACTCCTGTTGCCTGGCAGTTCCTGTGAAGATTGCCCAGGCTCTGCCCTGTGCTTTCCCTGTGTTCCCTGTGTTGGTCACATTGTCCAACATCTTAGGACTGCACTTCCAGAAGATGCGCATTCAGTATGGTTTCTCCCTTACCCACAGCACGTGCTGCCTACTGGGCTGCTTATGATATATTTAATTCCTTCAGATCCCCTGTAAGTTCTTCCTTGCTGTTGGAATCATCTCTTAAAGCTGAATTAATCATTGAACAGAAACCAAGAATTCGGCTGCTGTTGTTTATTAAGGAAATAAAAAACATGCCACCAGTATTTTACAAAACATCTTCTGGGAATACTGAGTTTATTTTCCAGGCATGGAAAAAAACCTGTGAATTCATTAAAAAACAGAGCAAATCTTACCAAAATTAGTCCCCTACCAGACTGGGGTTTTTTTCACAGTTATTATCAATTTGGGCATTGTCAGAGGACAGAGAAATCTGGAGAAAGGAAATCTGTCTCTTGAGTAGGTGATGTGCACCTGTTGTATGATTGATAGAGTTCATTTAAGATGAAAATTGAATTGTTAGGGAGAAATGATGGCAGAAAAAAAGCCTTATTATGTACAGAGATGAGGCTTATCAGCATGAAAAGAAATGTGTCACAAATTGGTTGCAAATCAAAGGCCTGATTTTTTTTTCTTTTTTTTTTCAAAAAGGCACAAATAAGGGTGTGCACTGTAAATCATGGAATTGCTGTGTAATGTGTGCTGGGATCTTTTGTGCAGTATAAAAAGGCTTTTTCTCTGTAGAGTTTATAATATGAAGCTGTGAGGCTACAGACAACTCTGTGTGCTTCAACCAGGTGAGTTTATTCTGGCTACACCTGAATGTGTTGTAAAATCAACACTGAACTCTAAGAATAATTAAATTATCAGTCATAGATACAGTCATGTTAAACTTGGAAACAGCCTGCAAGGACATTGAGTCCAAATGTTCCCCTGGCACTGCACCAGCAGTGCTGGAGAGGGACTTGGGACAGGGGATGGAAGGACAGGACACAGAGAATGGCTTTCCACTGCCAGAGGGCAAGGATGGATGGAAATTGGGAAGGAATTGTGCCCTGTGAGGGTGGGCAGGCCCTGCCACAGGGTGCCCAGAGAGGCTGTGGCTGCCCCTGGATCCCTGGCAGTGTCCAAGGCCAGGTTGGACATTGGGGCTTGGAGCGACCTGGGATAGTGGAAGGTGTCCCTGCCATGGCATGGGTGGCACTGAAGGATTTTCAAGGTTGCTCCCAACCCAACCCAAACCCAATTCCACGATTTTGTGATTGTTTAACCTGCACATGGATGCTGAAGCCCTGGGTTTTCAAATGGCTCCTTGACCTTGCAGCCAGGAGGGATCGATTTGAGCTGAGTATACATGTCCACGTGGGAAGGCCGATACATGCTTGGCTGCTTAAGACTAAGCTTTTCCTTTTAAACATTTCCAAGAGACTTCCAGGACTTTTTAAACTGTTTTGGGGTTGGTTTTGTTTTTTGTTGTTTGTTTGTGGTTTTTTGGGGGGGTTTTTTTGTGTGTTTTTTGTTGTTGTTGGTTTTTTTTGTTTTTTTTTGTTTTTTTTTTTTTCTGTCAGCACTCACTGGTATTTTAAGGAAGAAGGGAATGGCTGCTCTGCAATTTCTGCTGTACCATTCATTGCCCAAATTGATCCTATCCACCTGATGGAAAACAAGGAAACAAAGCTGGGTTTTCCGGCTGTCATAGGCTGTGGATTTAGTACTTCTTTTTTTCCTGAGGTAAACTGCAAGCTGTAAGCTCCTTCAAACTTCTCTTCCCACTCTTTAGTTTGGGAAAATATGTCCAGAAATCCGTGAAAAGTGTTAATTGCTGACTTGCTATGGGCTTTCAGCCCTTTCCTTTGTGCTGCTGCAAAAGCATTCCTGGTTTTGGTTTCCTGGGCTGGATGTATTCACTGGAAACCTGAATGAGTGTTCAGGTGAATAAAAGCACTGCAAAATCCTCTGTAATGGCAGGCTGGAAAATTCTTGGCTTTTCCAGTGGTTATGAAATATGAATATGCTAATTGAGTGCATATTGCATGTGTTAGAGATCATGCTGTACATGCACTGATTATTGGCTCCTGTTCTTTTGCAGTGTCTGCCACTAACCTCTGGTGATTCCTGTATGGAATGTTTGACTTGTTTTTGAGGTCTAGGACAGCTTTATAGACGTCTATAGCCTTCATTTAAAGATTTCTATAGTGGTCATCTGTGTAAGCTTGCTCTCTGTTGTGCTGGTTATGTTTTGTTTTGCTGCCTATTTCTCCAGGATTAGGCTCAGAGTCCATGAAAGAAATGCCAAGTAGGACAGAATTCCAGTAGGATATGAGCTGGATAAATACTAGAGCAGTAGGGCATAGGTGCAGAATCATGGAATCCCAGACTGGCTGGGGTTGGGAGGGATCTTAAAGCATATCCACTTCCACTTCGGGCTTTGAGAGCTGGACATGATGAAGTGAGCCTTCGACATTTCAACCAACTATTTAATTTTGTGTTTTCACTTTGAGCAATCTTTATTTTGAAGGGTTGTCATAATAATTGCAACACCACTGCCTTTGGTGTGCATCCCTGCTTTTTTTTAAGTCTGAGCTGTCGTATATTTCCTTAGGAAGTTAGACCCCTGCCTGAGCTCTGCCTATGATTGTTGTGAATTTCTTAATTTCTTAATTTGTGTTCTGTTTGTTCATCACTTGACATCTTTCCCCAAAAAAATCAGAAACTTCTTTTGCTTATTTTTCAAGTGGTCCTGAGTTGCCCCATATATTTTCTGTCTTTTGGTGGGGCACATCAAGCCCAGCATAAATCTGGAGTCTCTTTTTCTCCTTCGGTGTAGCTTGGTTTCCAAATGGAGTGAGGGAATGCCACTGTCTGCCTGTCCTATGGATGGGAAAGACTTTCAGGCTCCTGGGCTTGTTAACACAGAGCCTCTTGCCAACGTGAAATTACAAAAAGACGATGATAAACAAACTTCTTGCCAAAGCTCCCTTTCTGCTGACAGATTTAGTCTGGGCCCTTCTTCATCTTCCCTGCTACTGCTTTGTTTCAGAACGAAGATTCCAAAATATTTAAGGAAGAAGGGACTATTAGGGAGGATTGATCTCCTCCGTTTGCACTGTTCATCTTCCTGTTTCCCAGTCTCTAAACCCCATCTGGGCCCATCCATCAACATGAGCAGAGGAAGAGAAGAGGACAGGGAGAGATTTGCTCTGCTGCCTGATGGGAAAGTGGGGCTGGAGCTGCTCTTCAACCCTGCCTTGGATTTCCAGTCATGACCAGAGCAGAAATCCCAGAAGTGACCAGAAAACAGAACCTGGATGAAGATCGTTAGAGAACACCAAGGAGCAACCGTGGCTGGAAGTGACAAATTACAGCCAAAATCTGCAGCACAGTGGATTTCTGTCTGACTCCCGCAGTCCTTTTTTCTTAGGAAAAGGAGCGGTGGTTTGCTGGGAGAAAGGTCTAAAGCAGCTGGAGAAGGCTCAGATAAGAAAGATAACTAAGAATACTTTGTTTTGTTTTTTTATAGTGACTGGGTGATATTGCAGGATAGATGTTTGTAATCCAGGCTTTTCCTGGTGGCCAACTCAAATCTCCCAAGGCACTGCTTGTGGAAAGGAAGGAGCAGGGAGAAGTGTCTTCAAGCTGTGTGTTCCAGGAAGCCTTTTCAGCAGAACATAATGAAGTAGGATAGGGAAGATGAAAGAATGGAGATAATCAGCTGGAGGAGGCCGTGGCTCAGTTGGAGAGCACTGAGTACAAGAGTACAGCAGGGTTCATCTCCAAAGGGAAAGTCAGCAAGGCCTTAAGTTAGAGAAATTAATAGGAATGTATCAAGGAAGTCGTTTGAGAACTGCTGAGAATGGTTTGGGACTCACTGGGGCAGATATGTTAGATCTTTTAAAAAAATACATGTATTTATTGGTTACCTGCTGGTGAAGCCCATCAGACTTGCAGATAAAAAGCCATGAATTTGCAGCAAGGAATTCATCTGCATTAAGACATTTTCTGCTCTGGAAACCAGTTAATATAGCCCCAGTTGTGCCGGAATCTTTTGGTTTTTCTCATCCTGAAATTTCTTGGAGGAGAACTGGTTCAAGGCCAGATTGAATGGGGCTTGGAATTACCAGGTCTGGTGGAAGGTGTCCCTGTCCATGGCAGGGGGTTGGAACTGGATGGGCTTTAAGGTCCTCCCGATCCAAACCAATCTGTGAGTCTATGATTTAATAATTTCTCATTTATTTAGGCTCAGAGGGGTGTTTGTGTACGCTCTGCCTAATTCAAATAGGCAAACACAATGTGCAGATATTTCGCCAGCCGTGTTCACCTGTGCAACAAGTGATCCCATCTTCCTAGTCCTTTTCAGGGAGGACAGAGATTTCCTTTACAATATTTCAATATGCAGTCTATACTATTAAATTGAATTAATAACTGAATTATCATTTTTTGATCCTCTGGCTTTTAAGCAGATGATAAACTTCAGCAAACGAAAAGTCGAGATTTTTCCTGCCTCAGCATTTATTTTTTGGGCAGTCTGAGGTCAGCAAATTCCAAAGTCAAGAGCTGCTTTGTGCTTATAAATTATCCATTTCATTTTTCTTACAATGAAGACAAAAGGGCTTGTTGCTGGTAGAGATGTCAGGCTTCTCTCAACTGGAAGTGTGTGGATTCATTTATTTCTTCATCTCAGAGGAAACAGTAGATGATGAGAATGAGGCTCCTTGGGCTTTTGTCTCCCAGGATACTCTCCTGTGTCTCCTCAGTGAAGGAGGTTCAATATTTTGTTTCACTTGAGAGGTGTTCAATCAACTCTTAAGTTAAGGTGTCACTAAAAAAGGAATAAATTAAAGAAGCTGCTCATTGTGGAATCTCCAAGCTCGTGCCCACTCTCCCAGACTTTTTTGGGGAAAGGTGGGATATACCCTTGTAAGTTGCCTAAATTAACCTTTAACAGGTGAATTGGGAGGTAATTTAATTATTGTTTGGTGGATCCCAAGTGAGGGTCAAGCTTCAAACAGCTTAAGTGAAAAATTGTCAGAAAATTAGTGGAATTTGCATGGAATGTAAGGTCAGGAGGCCTTTTCATGTTCAAGGAGACTTTGGCTGAATATTATTAGCATGCAATTTGTGTAAAATTCATTTAAAGAGGTGATGTGCAGGTCAAGGAAGAAAAGTATCGCTCTTCTTTGTTCATACTCTCTCATGTTGGTTCTGTGCCACCTGATGTGAAATAAATGACTTCTGGCACATAGAGAAAATACCACCCTCTCTCCAGAGTATTAGGAATGGGTCTCTCAGAAGGCACTGCATCCCAGTGCCACAAAAAACAAGGCAATGGAAGCTTAAAGGGAAAATCACCTTGACACAAGGAACGACTTGAAAGAAAATGGAAAAATGTCTGTTGTTCAGAACAGCTCCTGTTTCCATTGTTTACTCTTTTCTTTTCAAGTTCAGAGCTACTATTTAATTTTTGGAGAGCCTGAAAGACTCACCTGTCACTCATGTCACTGTTTTAAAAACCCTGCAAAATAGATTTATTTCTCTGTTTGTAAAGATTTCATTCCTTTGTTCTGAAAAGACAATGATAGGGAAAATCCTGGATTTTCCATGCCTGCTTTATGCTTTTAGGTTTTATATTGGGTCAGAGGTTGGTCTTGATGATCTTGGAGATCTTTTCCTGCCATATTGATGGGGCTTGCAAACTCCCCAGTGGAGATGGGGGGAAGCGGGCACGGTGTTTCCAAAGGCACAAAGTAAACCAGTGATGGAGGAAAACAGTGGGATGAGATATTCCTTGTCTCCTGTGTCTGTGAGAGTTTGGAGATGTGGTGATTCGTGATCCCCAGGGGTCGGAGATACACTCACAGAATCACATTAAGGTTGGAAAAGCTCTCCAAGGTTGGAAAAGCCCTCCAAGGTGGTGGAGTCCAACCGTTCCCCAGTGCTGCCAAGGCCACAGTGACCCATTCCCGACCTCCCCTGTGGCTCTGTTTGCCCTTCATGTGGAATAGTTCCCTCCTGTGATGGGAGCCTGTCCTGCACTTTCACAGGAAGGATGAAATAGATGAAAAGGTAACCAGGTTACAGCCACAAAGTATCCCAGACTGTTTGCTAGCAGCTTATTCCCATGGCATTCCTGCTGGAGTTACTCCTCGCTCGAGTCTCTCGGAGCAACTGAGCATTGCTGTCTCAGGGATTAGGAAGCACTGGAAGCTCCTGCAATAGAGCAGCACTGGTGTTTGTCTGTTTATAATTAATTTTTAGTAGTCTTTTTGTTGGGTATTCATGGCCACAAGCAAACTCTGCAGGTTCTGGCGGTGCAGGAGGTTTAATTTTGCTAATCCTGTTTTATTCCCATTTCACTGTAGCTGTTTCAATGCCACAACATGGTGCCTGCAATGAATTTCAAATGTATTTTTGGATGGCATTGTCTTGCAGAATGGGAGAGAGAATCATCCCTCCCAAATGCTGTTTGCAGGGGCTCTTTCCTGCTGTCTGGAAATCCCACCCTGCATACAAAGCAAGGAGGAAGCACAAACCTCTTCCTCACAAGCTCTCAAGCTCCCACCACGATTACAACCTTTTTATCTGGGATAAAAAGCATTTTCTTTCATCCTTCTCAGGAAGAGTGTTTTACTTTTACCATTTGGTACAACACGTAATGCAAGCCACACATATGCAGTCTTTTTTTTCCCAAATTATGATTTTTTTTGTACTCTTTAAACACACAAGAGTACAGATGAAATGACTGAAAAGGCACTTTAGAAAAGCAGCCGTGATTCCAGCCCTGTCTGGCAGCAGGTCCAGCTGTCACTGGGTGGTTTTTGGGGAGGAACACCGGAAAGGTGAAGAGTTACTCTCATAAATTTTATTTCAGAAAATTGCAGAATGATTTGGGTTGGAAGGGAGGTTACATCTCATCCAGTCCCACCCCTGCCATGGGTAGGGACACCTTCCACTAGATCTGATGCTCCAAGCCCCGTCCAGCCTGGCCTTGGGCAGTTCCAGGATGGGCAGCCACAGCTTCCCTGGACAGCCTGGTCTTACACAGATCTTAATGCTCTGCTGTGTGTTAGTGAAGCCACTGATGGAATTCCGAGTCTCCCTGTCTCTTCCCACTTGCTTATAACCCTGATTTCCTTTGCTTTGAGAATGGCTCCTTCAGTGCTAACTTGGGGGTGGAGGGACAGCTAATTAATTAAGCACTAATTGTTGTCAAGTCAATCGGTGCTAACATTTAACGTTTGACTTGTTTACTCTCCGGAGGTAAAGTGAAAGGAGTTAATGATCTAACAAATTGTGTCCACATCATGAGGGATGTGTTCGGAGAGAATGGTGTTATTTATGAACTGTAAAATAACACATTTTAACAAAACCCCCAGATTTTGAAGCAAGATGGGTTTGGTTCTGGTGTGAAATTACCACGAGATATCTGTGGAGACAACTGCGTTGCCTAATAAAGCTTAATGACTGATTTTCCCATTAATCAGAATTGAGAATGTGCTTCATTAAGATAATTAACTGAGCCAGTTGCTTAACTGACAGTTAGGAGACACAAATTCCCAAGTCACTTGCTTTCCTCTTAATGAAACCCACAAGAAGCTGACCAGGGTTCGCTGTCTTTATTGGAGAGAGGAGCACAGGGGCTGTTGAAATCTCCTTGCTCATGTAAGCTCTGTGACAGAGTCTCCCTGTGGGACACGGGTGGGATGAGGGGACAGCCCTGCCCAGCCCCATGCAGGATCCAAGCCTTGGCCTCCAGGTTTTCACAGTCAGCTCACGCTGAAAGCTCACCAAGATCTGTCCTTCCTTCTCCATCTTGCCAGCGGCAAATGCTCTTTTATCTGCTGCTTTCAGAAAGGTCAGGGTTGGTTTTATCACCCAAGAACTGCTCACTCTTCCAAGGGGGAGAATTCCTTGCCTGACTCTGTGGCTCCTCCTCTTTGTTCATCGCAAGCTGGGAAGTGGGGTCATGAGTCCTGAGCCCCCCTGGAGCAGGAATGTGGAAGATGAATCTGCTCTGGGTGCATTTGTAAGCAGAATATGCAGCGCTGGAGAAGTTGTGGGAATTAACGGAGAGATCCAAAACTTGAATTATTAAATATGCTATCTGGTTGTAATGTCTGGTTGTAAATCCCTTCCTTCACAGCTCTCTGTGTCTGGAATTCTAACAGGGTGATGCTATCAGAACTCTGCACAGACAGCGGCTCGGGAGCCAACGTAAGGCAACCGTCTCAACTCTGCTTTTCTTTTGTCCTCAGAGTTCCCGGTCTTCCACCATGAATCCTGTTTACAGCCCCGTCCAACCCGGGGCTCCCTATGGAAACCCGAAGAACATGGCCTATACAGGTAGGACAGGAGTTGTGGCTTTTCCTGAATGTCTGTCTGTGGTGGTGGTTCGTCCCTTAATGAGGGAGAAAGATTTCCCATCGGGGGGTCAGACGGGAATGTGACTCGCAGGAAAAACACTTTAGCAAAGCCAGTGCAGCGAGGGTGGTTTCAAGAAGAGTTGGAGCTGAACTCATGCAAAGAGGATGCTCTGGAAATCCTAAGGAAAAGGATCCAGAGGGGTTTTCTTTAGATTAACAAACACGCAAGCATGTACTGGGACAGTCAGCAGGAGCGGAGCTGAGCTGAGCTTCCCTCCAGAGCGGCACTGAACCACTGGGGTGCATGTGCTGGAATAATCCAGCTGTGGAAATGAGGATCCCACAGCCAAGAGCCCCTTGTTTGGAGAACATCCAGTTATTGTGATAGGTGGTGACTTAAGCTACATTACTGGCTGATTTTTTTTTTTATTTCAAGTTGTGCTTTGGTTGAGTTAATTTTATGTGGAAGAGCAAGTCTGATGTCTGTTTGAAACCTTCTTTAGAACTGAATTGTCTAAAAATGTCATTCTTACTACTCAAAAAAGGCTGGCCTTGAGAGATGTTTACCATAATTATGTAACTAGTGGGGAATTAAAGTATACTGATATGGAAAGAATTCAGTTGGGAGAGAAATGGTGCTTTGGAAAAAGAAATTCCCAGTTCAGGTGTATCTGGTTTGCCCTGTGGATTATGTTCACCTTGACTTGCTCTGCTCTTGTAACCCCCTTACAAAATCAGCCCTGGAAAACTTCTTTTTATACCATTTTGGGGAGTGTAATCAGCTATTGGGTGTCTATTGCGTATGGGCTTCCAGCTTTGTATTTGCGCTGCCAGTTGGATGTGTTGGCTTTCGCCTAAAGTGTAGAAATATTTGGGAATGTGCTTTTCTGGAGGAGAGCAAATGTTCATTGCATGATGTTCATTCCCACCAGCAAATAAGGATGAACATCAAATACTCTCAGCTACTTTGTGCATGGAATATTCTGGTTGAGTTTGGCAGCTCTTCCGGCTGGTGGATCAGTGGGGCTGTGAGGAACCCTGTCTGAGACTCTGCAGAGCAGAGAGTTCCTCAAAGGCATTTTGCCCCATTTTTATTCATCCTTTCTTTTTCCCATTCCAATTTATGCAGCTGCTTTGTTGGAGATACTGTAGCTTGGGGGAACTTTGGTCTCATAGTCAAAGCACGAGAGGCTTGAAAAAAAAACCATCTCTATGAAAAAGTCTCTTCAAAAATCTCCCCATTGTGAGAGGACTGTGGACTCCAGCAGCGCTTGGGTGACAGAACGAGCTCATAAGTGCACAGTTATTTTCCTACTCTGGAAATAACAGGAATTTTGTGGCTTTCCAGCACAAGAGGCTACTTCTCTCCCACTTTACTTTGATTTTTTTGGCATGTCCTTAAAGCTCCACCTTAATATCTATTCAATGTACATTTCTGTATCTGCTTTCATACAATCCCGGGTGTCTAAGAAGCTGCTTTCTGGCACTTGATAAGACAATTTAATTTTTAAATATTGAGGTGCAGATTGGTCAGAATTTAGACCTTGACCTTTCTAGAAGAATTTTAGAGGGAGAATTCTGCTTTAGATGTAGGAATTCATGGAATTCCAGAATGGTTTAGGTGGGAAGGGGCCTTAAAGCTCATCTAAGTCCACCCTCTGCAATTGGCAGGGACACCTTCTATAGACCAGACTGCTCTAAGCCCTGTCCAACCTGGGCTTGAACACATGAATTCTGCAGGGCTGCATTTGGAATTAGTCAAGTGCCAACATTAATGGGATGTCTTCTACAAGAACCTTCTGGTTCATCACTATGAAGTTGCTACTGTACCCTTAGCTCTGTAAAATTTGACTTGGCCAACTTGTGCCAGCTCTGATCCATACAGGGATCAGGAGGAGGGGACCCCCAGACACTGGTTTCATCCCAAACCATCCTTCAGTCATTTGTCTTCCAGAATTTGTGGTAAATGCACAGCAATCAGTGATGGGTATGCAGGATAATCTTGGAGGAAAAAGTTGGAGGCACATCAGACTGGAAAAATTAAAACAAGGTCTTCAGTTATGTTAATGGTAAAACAAAGAAACAAATGTAGGACAGCACAGCAGGAATATTCCTGCTTCATTGTTCCATTGCCCAGGTGGAAGAAAAGGAGTCAGTGGGCTGAACTCTTACAGTGAAGTCCCATAACAGAAGTCAAAAAGCATTTAACAGAAGAGATTTTTTTCTTTTCTGGGCAAATAGTATTACAAACAATTTTAAATCTGAATTTGTTTGAATATGTAATGAAAG
The DNA here is from genome assembly GCA_013398615.1 of Brachypodius melanocephalos. Classification (NCBI taxonomy): domain Eukaryota; kingdom Metazoa; phylum Chordata; class Aves; order Passeriformes; family Pycnonotidae; genus Brachypodius; species Brachypodius melanocephalos. Next base: position 6,697,190 of record VZSR01000055.1, on the reverse strand, counting down.
ACCCAAAGTTCTATAGCCAGTGAGGAGGAGAAAATTTAAATTTTATAGAGAAAAGGCAGGCGACTCCTGAGGGTGGTCTGAGCAGCTGTGAAAAGAGCTATGGAATAAAACTTAGGTGGGATAGAGGCAGAAAGAAAGCAGGAATAGTAATCAGGATACTGGCTGGTTGAATTCCATGCTTTCGTGGGAGTTTTTTTTGTGCTAAATGTGAATGCTTTATACTACTTAATATTTTGTTTATTATTTTTATTTATATGATAACTTTAGGCTGAAATAATGAGTTTTAATCTGATTTTCTTCTCATTCTGACTTCCGTGTTGTTTTCTGGCAGAGTAGGAAGAGAGGTCCGTTGCAAGATAAATAATCCAATTTTTTCCTGCCAGATTGGCTCTTAGGGGAAATAGGAAATCCTTGAGTTAGGGAGAATGGGAAATCCTTGGCACATACTCAAGTACTTGATGAACCATCCGCTTATTCAGATTCTTTATTTTTCCATGTTGATCTTCCTTAATGAATGTGTGAAGGACAGTTATTTCCTAAATCATTTTTCAAGTGTGTTCTGGATTAGCTAGATCTTTATGGGAAATAACAATTAAGTTTAAAAAAGGAAGTTTTAAAACACAGTTACTTGGTGAGATAAAATCAGAATCATTTAACTCATAGGAGAAATGTTTATGAAAACAATCCCTGTGTTTGAACTAAGGGATTTATTAAACCTGGTGGCTCCTCCTGTGTCTCATTTTCGGGGTCCTTAGAACTCCCAGATCTGTTGAATTGCACCTTCCTTCCCATTTTTCATTGGAAACTGAAAGAGGAGGAAAATAACTTCTGCTGGCAGTGTTTCCTGCTGCTGGATGAGCAGCTATTGAGCTGAGGGAAGGTGACATGAGCAGAATATTCTGGCTGCAGACAGAGCTACATCTGCCCAATGCCAGGTTTGTGCTCCAAGTCCTGGCTCCTCATGCCCGGCTGGTGACAGCTTCCACTCCGCTAATTCCATGGATTTTGGAACATCGGCAGCAGTGTTTCAGCATTGTTTACTATTTAATTAAGCCAGACTGTAATTAAGTTGGATCTTCGTGTAAGCTGTTGTTTTAATTGAGGCTAATTTTAAGATGTATTTAAGGCCTCCAATTGGCTTTTTTGTTCCTGGTAGAATTCACTTTACCTGCCCCAGATGGGAGCAGCTGAAGCACCTGGTTTTCCTTTGGCAGGCTACCCTTCCCATTTCCTTGCACTCGCTCCAGGAATGCACCAGTGCTGCAGTAAATAGATTAGCCCACTGGTGTGGAATCAGGGATGAAGAATCAGTCTCTCCTGGAGCTTGTTTGACTTCAAGCGTGAAACTATAAAGTGTTTGTGATAGCTCACACCGTTTTCCCTTTCCCTACCAGGAGCTGATTAATATGCTGATAAGATGCTGTGATTCATGAACCTCTGCTAGGCTGACTCTGTGCTCGGCAGAGTTATTCCTAAATAATAAATGGTAATAAAATCCAAGAGCCCAAAGATGCGGAGCCGGTTGGGAAATCTCCAAGGGGTTTGTGTCACGTCGCTCCAGTGCACGGCACTTCTGAGTGCCTGCTCGGGAGAGATGCTCACTGAATCCTGGAATGGTTTCTGGAAGGGACCTGGGAGAATGTCTCATTCAAATCCCCTGCCATAGGAGGGGCACCTTCCACTGCCTCAGTCTGCTCCAAGCCTCATCCAGCCTGGCCTTGGACACTTCCAGGGATCCAGGGGCAGCCACAGCTTCCCTGGGCACTCTCTGCCGGGGCCAAACAGGAGGATTTCCTTCCCAATATCCCATCTAGCCCTGCCATTTGCCCTTGTCCTGTCTCCAGCTCTTCTGGAGCCCCTTTAGGCCCTGGAAGGGCTCTGAGCTCACCCTGGAGCCTTCTTGTCTCCAGGTGAGCACCCCCAGCTCTCCCAGCCTGGCTCCAGAGCAGAGACACTTTCCCTGTGTAAGACCCCTTCATGCTTCTGGAGAGCGAGACACATCTCTGAGTTTAGCTGTTTGCAGCACTCTCAAGTTGAAAATTCCCAAGTTTTGTCATTTTTTTTCTTCCCCAAGGTGAAACCACAGCATTTGTGTGGACATAATGATGAACAGAGGGAATCTGTGCCCTCCAGCCATTGGCTTTGTTGGCAGGACAGGAGATGAAGGATTCTCACGTGTGTTTGTGTCCTAATCCCTGTCATTTGTATTCATTGTTGAACCTCAGACACAACTGCACATGTGAGGAGTGACCTCATTTACTCCTGACTGCTCCTTTAATTTATTGTGATGTTGAAAGTCGGTGGCCTTCGATGTTGTAGAAGACGGAAGGATGTTCTGGTAGGATTTCTGCTGTTGGCTTTTAATCCTCCTTTGCATACTCTCTGTGGGACAAAGATAATTCTAGGCATGATTTCAGCTTTCCTTATTAACTCACAATTATAATTTGGCTGTACTATTCTCTGGAAATGCTGGGCCTTTGATGGCAGATCAGCTCTTTGGCCAAACAAAGTTCTTTCACAACTACTCTGTGAAAGGGGATGAACTTTATATTTTTTCTCTTTCTTTTTGCCATTCCTCAGCATTTCCATGGGGAGCACTGAGGAACACGAGGCAAATGGCAGGGTCGAGGTGCTCTCTCCTTACTTCTCCTTCTGCTCTAAGATGTGCATGCATGTCAGCCCCTTCCATTGATTGGGAAATGCCACTCCTGGATTTAATTAGGTGATCCATCGCTTACCAGGTCTGTAAAACAGGAATTCTAAACCATGTTCAGGGTGTTGAATTGATTTTGGGGTGATTAAAAATGTATGAAGTGGATACAGTGAATATTTTTCCTCTGGCGTTTCTTCATGTTTATTAATTGGTGTGTATAGAGCAGACAGGAAAATCCTACTTGACTGGGAGAAGAATGAGCTGTGACTTGTGTAGGCTCTCATTGTTTTTATGTTTAAATGTGTGATTTTCATACGGGAATACTTCCAAACAACTTGCTGAATTCCTCAGTGTTGGAAGCTGCTGAGTTTCAGCACTGACATCAACGATGGATAAATCACCATCTTCCCAATGAATTAACTCTGGGACTTTCTTGAGGCTGTAAAATGCATAAAACCACTAAGGGAAGGAGGGAGGAGTAGTTTTTTGTTTGGGAGAAGGAAGCAGAAGGTTTTGGGTCAAATCAGGGATGTTTGTGAGTGGCAGAGGAGGCTCAGGGCAATGGTGGAATCATCATCCCCAGAACTGTTCCAAAGCCATGTGGATGTGGCACCTGGGGACATGGAGCACTGGTGGCCTTGGTCAGTGCTGGGGAACAATTGGACTCGATGGTCTTGGATGGCTTTTCCATCCTTAATGATTCTGTGGTTCTAAAATAATTCATGACATCCACTCAGCTCACTTGGAGAACAATCCAGCTGATGCCAGCCTTCCAAGGAGTTCATAGAAACTCTGGGAAACATCCTTCACTCCTTGTTTTGTAACTGTTTGGAAAAGGTTTTACAGGCTTTTGAGTCCCCCTATGTTGTGAAGAAACAGAATAGTATCAGACCTTAAAAGCAAACAAAGCTCATGTTCTGTTTTCCCAAATGCCCTCATTGTGGGCCTTCTCCTCCTCCAGGCTCGGCTGGGTCCATGCAACTGGCTTATTTCTGCCTCATTTCTTGGCTGCAATATTGATTTTGGTTTTTCCTTGTGGTGGAAAAGAAACAAAAAGATTAAATGGCCACACTTGAAGAGGGCTGGGGGAAAATCATGAAGCAGAGAAGCAAAAAGCATAGGTGGGAAAAAAAAAAAGATGGCCTTAGAAACATGTTTTGAAGAGAAAAGTGCTTCATTTAAAGAAAATAAAAAGTGAACAGAGAATTTTCTTGTGTCTCAATTGCTTTTCTAGAGTACAGGTACATCCTGCGAAGTTCTTCACTCACCCGGGAGAAAGAGAAGCTTTATTTTTAAGCATGAGCCCTCCCAAATTTCAATCTTAAATTGCACATAGACAAATTCTAACGAGTGCTTTTGGCTTTTAAGTACACATTCAGTATTAAAATTGATAATTGAAGGGGTTTTGCTGTTATCTTCTTTCTCAGTGTGTGTGTATATCAGAGAATGAAACCGGGTTTGGGCAGCTTTAATAATTTCTAGTGTGTTTCTGAGCCATCACCTTCTTTGTTTTAGCCATGATCAATTGTTTTCCATTTAAAACTTCTTTTTCTGCGTGCTCCCTTCACTTCCATATCTTTTCCTAAGTTCTTCTTACTCTGCTCATGAACAAGGAGCCTCTGTGTAGGAAGTCAAAATCACATTGGCCGTTTCAGCATCACAGAATCATTGATGTTGGAAAAGAGCTTTAATATGATCCAAGTCCAGATGTTCCCCAGCACTGCCAAAGCCACCACTGCCCCATGTTCCCAAGTGCCACATCCACATGGCCTTTAAATCCCTCCAGGGATGGGGAATTTGGGAACCTCTGCCACAGGCTCCATGGAGCTGGAGTGTGACCTTGTCATTCTGCAATTTGGAGATGGGGGTTCAGAAACCAGGATGGAAACACCTCCTGGCCCTGGAACTCCACATTTCAGGGAATCTGTCATCCAGAGTTAAAATCTCACCCAGTCTGAAACACAGGCCTTTTCCTGCCTCTTGCAGTTCAAATTCATATGCTGCCTTGTTTTTCTGCATGCGTGTTTGCACCCCACACATTCAATACCTCTTAAATCCCCAGGTGCTTCAATTACATGATTGCAAATAAGCTCTAAGGCTGCCTTGTGATCCGTTGAAAACCCGTAATATTTGCTGCCTTTCCTTCCCCCCACACCTTTTTATTTCATCTTGCACGACAAATAAGTGGTCAGATCCTTGTTATGTTTTTTCAGGCTGAAGGTAATGAATTAAAATTTAGTGGCTTGACTTCTGCAAAAATGTTTTTAGATTAAATATTGAGTTTTTCTTCCCTCCTGGTGCACAATTATTTCTCACACCGGGCGCAGTCAATATGATCCAGCACAGAGGTTTGTACAGACAGAAACATGAGCCGGCCCAGGCTTGGAAAAGACTTCTATAAGCTTCAGAAATAATTCCCTGGTTTATACCAGATCTGTTAATTACTGGGTCTGTTTTCCTACTGTGCTTTATACCTAATATCTTCTGTCTAATTTAATGGGGATCAGCTTTCCCAAAGTGGAGTGGTTGAGCTTATTAATCACGGAAATCTAGGATGGTTTGGGTTGGGAGGGACCTTAAAGATCATCCAGTTGCAGATCTGTTTTGCTGTTCTGTTTCATTAGACTCGGCCTGGTGTGAAGCCAAAATCAGGTGTTGCTTATATGCAAATGCATTCATATACTTATTTTAAAGTGTGTGTGGCTGCCCTTCCCTCTCCCTGTGCTCGCTGGCACTCGGCCTCGTTTCATCTGATGCAGTACTGGGCTAGAATTTTAATGTCTCTGCGGCCAGCGATGATTTATTAGATCCCAAAGCCCTGGCTCTGAGTGCAGGAAGAAAATATTGCAGCAGTGAGCTGCCTTGGCACTGCTCGAATAAATGAGTCCTGAAAGACTCTTTAGTGTTGCAGCCTTTTTTCCCCTTCTCCTCCCCTCGCCCCCACCGCTCCTTCCCCCAGCCCGACCCCTGGATTTCTGCTGAGGGTGAGAAGTGCTCGTTTCCTTGTGGGGAATTGCCATCTCCGGGTCTTTTTACAGGAATGTATTTGTCAACAGCCTCGTCATGTAAAGCCCTTTGAATTCCCAGAATGAGCTGCTATCCTTCATCTGGGGAAAAAATCAGCTTTTTGGCAGGGTGCAAGGCTTGAGCTCCGGGTGATGAATTGGTGGTACACAGTGAAGATCGTGGAATTCCAGAATGGTTTGGAAGGGACCTTAAAGGTTCCACCCTCTGCCATGGGCAGGGACAACTTCCAAGTTGCTCCAAGCCCTGTCCAGCCTGGCCTTGGACACTTCAGAGACCCAGGAGCAGCCACAGCTTCTCTGGGCACCCTGTGCCAAGGCCTCACAGGAGGAATTCCTTCCCAATTTCCCATCCATCCCTGCCCTCTGGCAGTGGGAAGCCATTCCCCGTGTCCAGTCCCTTCGTCCCTCTCCAGCTGTCCTGGAGCCCCTTTAGGCTCTGGAAGGGCTCTGAGCTCTCCCTGGAGCCTTCTCCTCTCCAGGTGAGCACCCCCAGCTCTCCCAGCCTGGCTCCAGAGCAGAGGGGCTCCAGCCCTGGAGCAGCTCCTGGGCCTTCTCTGGAACTGCTCCAGCAGAGGCTTCCCTGTTCTGAGGTCCTGTCTTAGCAGTGACCTGAGGAAAAAAAGCCAGGACTTCAGCATTCCCAGGAGCAACAGCAGCATGTGACCTCCACCCTGGTGCTGGCTGTGCTCCTCCCCAAAGCCACTCCCCAGCCCCTCCTTCAGAGAACTGTCAGCCCAGCATCCCTTCCTGGGAGCGGCTCTTGAGTAGTTTCACTTCATCAACAAAATATTTTTCAGGAACGAGTAGAAGACAGGAGAAGTTGGGCTGAAAAGATGAGCTCTCAGAAGACTGAGTGCAGTAAAGGGGAGGGCTTGGGAGGAGAAGTACCAAGTGAAGCTTCAGAGCTCATAGTTACAAAAACCACTTCATTAAGAAACCAAAGGAAATGTCCACTTTGTGCTTGATTTGTTGCCATCTGTTTACACTTAAAGATGACATTTCTGTGCGTCATCATTAGAGACCTCATGTTTGGCAGCAAAGAGCATCCATCTCCGGGGAGGAGAGGTTGACTCTGTGGAATTCCCAGGAGATGCAAAGCACATGGTGACTGTAAATGAAATCACATCAGGGAAAAACCTCGATACAGATGAATAATAAAGAGTTTCATTCAGAAAGATGAATGGGTTTAGGCATCTGAACTTCTGTTTACCTCTAGTGCTTTTTATTTCAAATTAGGAACTCTGTAGAGGTGAAGACCATTCTGTGCTGCATTGAAGGTGAAGAGGAGTGTGTTCTGTGCAGGCACTCTGTTGCCAGAATAATTTTTCTCTCCCCTTAGAACAGTTAAGGAAACAGTAGTATAATAGACTATCACAGTAATTTCAGAGTGAACAGAGCAATTTTCCACAAAAATAACAATTATGTTGTCATCAGACAAGACATGGTTTGCTCTGAGCCCATTAATATAATTGAGGGTCTTATTGAAGCAGCAGGTTGGTCACTTATACCCAACACCCCCATCTCTCCCAGCCTGGCTCCAGAGCACAGGGACTCCAGCCCCTGGAGCAACCTCTGGGCTGGAAATCCAGATTATTTTCCCCAAGTTTGGGTGTCTTGAAAAACTGGACATTCTGTGATATTTAAAGTGCTGTGAGCTCTGGTTTGAGAAGAGATTGTCAAGATGAGACTTGAGTCACGAAATCCCAGAATGGTTTGGGTTGGAGGGGACATTAAAAACCCTTCCAGTCCCACCCCTGCCATGGGCAGGGACACTTTCCACAATCCCAGGCTGCTCCAAGACATGTCCAGCCTGGCCTTGGACACTGCCAGGGATCCAGGGGCAGCTACAGCTGCTCTGGACACCCTGTGCCAGGGCCCCACCACCCTCACAGCCAAGAGTTCCTACCCAATATCCTTCATCTGTTGATGGATTTTCACCCCTGGGTTTTTTTCCCCCTCCACTTTGGCTGTGGAGTTTTAAATTTTTCTTTTAATCCCCACAGTCCTTTATCCCTCCCTTGCTTCTGCCAAGCTCTCTGGTTCCTTGCAGGCACTAATGTGGAATTCTCCTGTGGAAGATGCTGAATCCATTATGAATAAAGATGAAGTGGAAGTGGAATGCTTTCCCATTAATTTAAAACTTTGGTTATCATGACAACAGGTTACAACTCTCTTCATTGCCATGACAATCTCCTGCAAAATTGTTAAAATGCTGCCTTATGGTTATTTTTAGCTTGTCCTCTATTCCCATGGAGACCAGCTTTTCCTTGAAGTGTTTGATGCTTTGTGCTTGGAGCCTTTAATGAGCCCCACAGAAGTCTGGAAGTCAGGAAAGGCAGAGGCCTCTGAGGTCAACCCATCCCTCTGTCAGCCTTGAGGGATGCTCAGTGCAGCAGCTCTGCCGCTGCTTTTGTTGTATGGTGGGCACTTCTTCTTTATTATTATTATTATCTTCTCTTGTGTGATTTTTAACATTTACATTTCCTGTAGTGCCTGAGCTCTTGTATTCTTTGCCTATGACCCTATTTTATATTGTGTTCTTTGCATATGACCCTATTTTTTGTGCATTAAATTCTGGCTGAAAACTTCACATTCTGCACAGGCCACTGGGAAAAAAATCTACAAGGGAAAATGAAAAACTATAGAAGTGCTTAAATAGGACACATTAAGTGGTAATTTTTAGTTGCTAGGTTGTTTTGGGAAAAAAAAAACATACAGAAATTAACTTTTCTGTCTGTCAATTTACCAAGAAGTTTTACTGGAGTAACATTTGCTCAGTCAGCTGAACATTTACTGGCTTATAATTAATATATTACAAATTAATAAAATATTACAAATCACCTCACATAAAAAGGGAAATAAAACTACTTTGTGATCCTCCCTTGTCTGTGGGCTTTTATTTTTTTCCCAAGTCCTTCTGGAAGGTGGCTGAGATTATGTAGGCTTTTTATTTGTATCCATCACACCCTGAGTGAGGGTTTTCACTGAACTGGGGAATTTTTTCCACATCTAACTACTGTTAGAGTTGTTCTTAGTTTCTTAGACATGTTAAATTGTTGTGTCATTAATTACAGCTGAGCTCCTCTCAACCTTCCACTATCCCAGGTTGCTCCAAGCCCCATCCCACCTGGCCTTGGACACTTCAGGGAGGGGGCAGCCACAGCCTCTAATACAGATAATATTTCTATCAGTATTTTTAAACCTCTAGAGAGGCTCAGGAGCTTATCACTGATGGTAAAAATCTCTTTATAAATGGTGTAAAATCTTACTCTCTCTGGGATAATGAAATCCTTTTGCTGTTCAGGTGACTCTGAGTCTTTTTACAGCTGATAAGAGCAATCAGAAGAGTTTTTAATGCCTCTTGCTTGCAGAATCTCAATGCTCATCAGGGTCCTTTTGCTCTCTGGTGTGTCTGAGTTTGCATTTTCCGTGCAGAATCCAAATAAAACATGAATTCTGCATAACACAGCCCTCATCTCTAGGACTGCAAGGTTATTTTGGCAGCAGGGTTTCCTGGAAAGGTTGATGGCTCACTTCTACTCTGCAGATAGAAGGGAGAGTTTGAAATATGGTGGATTTTTGTAGCACTAACAGTGGTGGTAAGATTTTTATCAGGATGTTGCTCAACATCCTGTGAGATGCAAGGAAGATAAATCCTGATGCGGAGGCTGGAGCACTTAATTGAAATAATAATCTATAAATCCCTTTAATTTTTTTTGTGCTGCTACTTGTAGAGGACATGGCATAATTACCCTGATTTTATGTTGATGTTGATTGCGAGGTGTGTGGCTGTATTTAAGTGTTCCCACAGAATTCTGGCCACGTGCTGTTCCCAGTATAATTCCTTTTCCCTTTCCATGTGTGGTTAAGAGGCCATTTAGCTTTCCCCAATCACTATTTCAGTCTAATGGCTGTTAGTTGGTAATAAAGGTTATAACTAATATAATAAATATAATATAATATAATATAATATAATATAATATAATATAATAGTATTGATAACACTGCTTATGTTTTTGGGATGCAATGGGTTTTGTTCCTTGGATTTTTGTTCTTTTCATGTTATTTAGGATTGCAAGGAATAGAATAGAACAGAACAGAATAGACCATTACTGTTGGAAGGGATGTCCAGCAATCATCTCATCCATCTGCCTGCCTAATTCAGGGCTGATCATGTTATTAAGGGCATTATTATTTGGTTTTTATTTGCATGTCTGTGAGCAGTGAATTAATTTTATGAGACAATGTTGGTTATAAAATCCATCATGATCTGTTCTTTCTCCAACTTTGGGACCAGCAGCTACAGGGAGGTACAATGAGACATCTCTAGGCATGGAAAAATGGAGTTTCCTTCCACTTGCACATGGCAGAAAATTCAGGAGGTACTGTGATTTTTGAAGGAAGAGGGATTTTCCCAGACTTTCCTGTGGGAATTGCCCAGAGAAACTGTGGCTGCCCATCCCTGGGAGTGTTCAAGGCCATGTTGGACACAGCTCAGAGCAACCCGGCTTAGTAGAAGGTCCCTTCCAATCCAAACCATTCCAGGATTTTGTAACTTCTCCTAAATGCAGATCCTGCTCCTTCTCACACCAGGAAGACACAAAGTAGTCTAAATCTCCGTATATGTTCTTGTTTGAGGAAAGGAGCGCGTATTCCTGTGGGAAAAAAGCTCTTCAGGATCATGGCCTGGTGTAAAAGAGCGGGAAGAACTGGTGTGCAGGCAAAGGGAAATTCTGGAGGCGTTCGCATTAAGCTCGGGATCAAATCCTGCTGGGCACTGACTCAGCTGCCATCGATCCATCCCCTTGTTTGCCTTCCAGCTCTCACATTAAGCAATGGTTAAATCATCCCCGGGGCTCCCTTGACTAATTGACCGCTCAAGGTGGTCCAGGTGCTTCTCTGCAGGTCCATCTGGCAGCAGCTCCAGCCCATCTGGCCCTGCTCTGGCCTTGGAGAAACCTCTCCTGGGAAGTTTATCCCAAAATCATTGCTTTCAGAAGTGTTTAAGGAACAAAGTGAGGTACTGTAAGGAGCAGGAATTCCTGTCAGTCTGCAGGTCTGGAATGGCTCTGACTGTGAAAAAATGCACAAGGGGAGCAAACGTTACCCATTGGAAGAGCCTGACTCCTGGATATTTAGGGAGTGTGGATGTTAAGGCATATTCCTTCAGAGCAACTTTCCAAAGTAAATGCAAAGGCAGTCACCTTCAAAAGGCAGGGAATGTCACCCTGCATTTCTCCATCCTCCTTTGCCAAGTGGGAGGACTTGGCATTCTCCAGAACAAGGAGATTTGATGGATGGCAGGACTTCTAATGCTGTTGGCAAGCAGTGCAGGTTCCATAGGATTTGGCAATGTTAGATTCTTTTATTTTATTATTCCCTGTTTTTTAGAGGAATCTTTCAGTTCTCTCTTGCTCCTGGTGTAAATCAAGAGCCTCCACAGGGAGGTGTCCAGATATTTCCATGCATGGCACACATTCCATGTCCCCAGTTTACTGATCCAGTCACTAACCATGAGCCTTTCCTTTCCCGCTGTCAATCCCAACACATTTTTCCAGTGAAACCAAGGTCATTTCGATCCCTCAGCTGAAGAAAGAACCTGCCGCAGTTTAAAATCAATACTGGGGGTGAGATTATTTTTAGAAGTGAGGTGAAGGCATGACCCCAAGCACCCACAGGTCTATCCCTGCCTTTGCTGTGTGAGGCTGGGATGATGCTCTGGCTGGGTTTCCTCCCGGCATCACCCTCGTTATTCCCGAGTGCCTTCGGCTCATCTGTCCGGGAAGCAGATTTATTCAGCTCGTGTGAGCCCCTGTATAATCATCCTCAGCTCTGCATTGATGTGCTGAGCAAGTGAAACTGGTTAATGAGAGGAGGAGAAAGGAATCTCTTTTTTTGTCCGTGCAATGCTCTTGTTCCTGGAAGTGGAGGGGAATAATTAACATTCCAGCCAGGAAGCCAGTTCTCTCGGCAGTGCCTATTGATGGAACACGGGGGATACAGGTGAACTAATTCCAGCCAGCCACGGGCTTGATGTTTAGCTCTGCCTTTGTTACATAACAAGTTTTTATAGCTTCAAAAAACCCCATTGCTGAGCAGAAATGACCTTCAAGGAATGGTTAAAATAAGAAAGCCTTTGGTTACCAGTGCACAAACTCGTCACTTACATAAACAGAACAAAGGCTTTCATCTCCTTTTGAAGGTATTTGCATATTTATTGAGGCCTGCAGTGCCTTTTTCTTTGGGATGCCACTGATCTGAAAGTGAAGGACACACATGACTGGAAAACCCACCAGGTTTCCCTGAGGTTCACATCAAACTCAGTTGTCAGTCCTTGAGGTGGGACAAAGTGGCAGAATTCAGCTTTGCTGTGAAATCATGAAACCAGGAACTTCTTGGTATTTCTATGCATTTTTTCCTTGTTGTTCAACAACCTTCTAAGTATTTTTTTTACCTGTATCCCTTATTACTCTTTAAAAGAAGAAACTCTTGGGGTTTTGAAATTAATTTTGCTGTGGGTTCACTGAAATTCCTTTTCCTGTATGGGATTTCAGCCTTGTTGAGTGGCACATGACCATCACAGGTAGATTGATCAATGAAAATGACACCTCAAAGAACTCTTCTGAGACAAAGGCTGCTGCACACTCAGAGGAGGTGTTTGGAGAAGTGGTGCTACGTTGTTCCCATTGCTTCGCCAATAACCCCACTGGGAGTCTCCACATCTATAAGGGTGGTTTTGTGGCTGAAGGTGAAGAAGGAACCAAGATCCTTCCTGTTCCAGTAGTTCAGGCTGTCCGTGCTCATCCTGGGTGGAGTAGCCAGCAGCAGTTTTGAGTGCTCATGTTAAAACCCCCAAAGACAGACCCTAAAACATTGCGGTTAACCGCATCTTGCCAGGAAGGAAATTCTCCAGGCTGCAGGATGAGGAAAGTGCTATGGACAGCAAGGGGTGCCATAATTACATTGCACAGTGCACCTGAACATGGGCTATTGCAGTAATTATTGTTAAATGCTGGCCTGTAATTATACTCCAGCAATATTCCCAGCAGAAACCTTTGTGTGGAAGCTGCAAGGAGCTGTTCTGCATTGGTGACTTGGAAGTAGCTGGAAGAAATTCAAAACATCTTCATATAAATTACATTTTGGTCATGGTCTGCTCATCCCCAGGGCTTTGCAGGCACAGGTTCTCCTCCTCGACTCCTCCTGGCTCTGAGGCCTCTTTGTCAGCTTATCTTTCCCTTCTCCCATCCCCACCAGAGGAATTCTCCTCATGGACAACAGCAAGCTGGGAGCAGGTTGGGCTCTGCTCCCAAGGAACAGGGACAGGATGAGAGGGAACAGCCTCAAGGTGTGCCAAGGGAGGCTCAGGTTGGATATTAAGGAAAATTTCTTCATGGAAAGGGCTGTCTATCCCTGGCACAGCTGCTCTGGGCAGTGGTGGAGTCCCCATCCCTGGAGGGATTGTAGTGGGTCCTCCTAAACTCAGGATATTTTGTGGTTGTACATTTCTATAAACCCTCATTTTTAAGCCTGGTCCCAGGTCTTGCTTTGTGCTGCTCCAGCACTCTGCAGTGGCAGGTGGGGATCAAGTGAAATCTTTGGCATTAGTGTGTGCCCTCCACAAAACATGTGGGCACTTTTGGAAGAAAATTCCACACTTCCCTTGCACATGAACCATATGAAGTTATTTTCAGGAAACATTCGCCTGATTTTGAGCATTTTCCTCTTTTTTTAATCATTGGTCAATTTATGTCAGAATGTCAGGACTGCATCTGATTTAAAGCAGGCTTAAACTTCGTACATGTCATTAAAAAAAAAAAAAAAGAGATGGTTATGAATTCCCATCTGTTTGACTGGAATACACCTGGCTTTTGGGACTAGACACATGCTATGCCTAAATCCAAGGCTTTAGAGATAAAACATGGCACTAGGATGCCTGACTAATCTCCTGGAGGGATGCTGCTGGGATAAGATAAGGAACTTGTTGGGAATGGTTATTATTGTCTGGGGGAGGGAGCTGGCAGGGCACAGGCTGCCAGAAACACCTGATAAGGTCCTGCAAGCGTGGCACCCACAGCTCCTGCCCTGCTGGCATCCCTGCTGGCCTGTCAGAGGAGAAACCAACATCTCTGCTTGCAAGCAATCCCAAAGGACAGCAGTGCTTCCCTGGATTCTGTTCCTGATGGAGAGACTCCCTGCAAGGGCTGGTGGGGAGTTGGCAGGAGTTTTCCTTTGCAGGCAATTCCAGGAAAATCAGAATGAGCTGTTATTGGGATGATATTTACATTCCTGTTCCTTCCTAATGCTCCTCTGCAGCAGTTTCAGGGGGCTCAGCCTTGCAGGTATTATTCCCTCCAGTTCCATATCCACGCTGACATTCTCCTTATCTTTTAATCCCATTGACTGATTTTTTTTTCCGTTTTTTCCCCTCCATGCTTGTGGATTTACGTCACCTTTTATAAATATTATATAAAACACTTTTTTTTTCTGCATGAGCAAATAGGATTCTCAGAAGAACAGGGCACAACGTGGTTTTGAAATTGAAATAGAGCGTTGAAAATTTGCTTTTTTTCTTTTAAAAACATTTCAGGTGTGTTCAGCAGGATGTAGAAAAAACAAGGAAAATACATCACAGGGTAAAAATGAAAGAGAAATCTTTGTGGTCATGATGACTTTGAGAGGAAAAAGAAAGATATTTTTAATGAGTAAATAAATCCGTTTTAATTCCAGGCTGGCTGTTGAATAATTGATGCCTGTAGTTGTTCCTAAACCCCAGAGGGATTAGGAAAATCCCTCTCCACCTCCTTCAGCTGCTTCAGCAGCTTTTCCAGGCCTTCCTCTAGGTCTTAGCTCAGGGCTAGGGTTCCTCCAACTCCCCACTTTGTCCCAGTTCAGCCCAGTTCTTTTCCTGCCTATTCAGCTCAGGATGTGACAGTGATGTTACATTTCATTTGGCAAATAAACTGAAAACATAGTAACAATTCCATTCTATTTAAGGAATAATTAATATTTATTCTTGCCTCAACACCCCATTTGCCTGCCAGCCAGTCTGTTTGAGTTTAATACAAATTATTTCATTCAACTCCAAATGTTTCATTTCATTCATTTATGAGGAAATTAAAGGAAGTGAAGAGGGAAGAGAGTTGCTAATTTTCATAAAATCACAGATTCCCAGAATGCTTCCTGCTCTTTTTTGGGTCAACACTGGAACAGGACCAGAGTCCAAATGAATGTGCAGAATGTTCAGTCCTCAGGATTTTTCCATTTGTCCCATAAATTTGAAGCAGAGTCACTGGATAATTCAGGTTGGAAAGGACCTCTGGAAATCCTCAGGTCCAGCTGAGGTCAGGTTAGTCAGAGCCTTGTCCAGTGGACAGAAGTCAAGGAGGTTTTGCACTGCTTGCAGCTACCTTTTTTTGGCAGGTTTTCAGGTTTTGCTGAAGGAAGTTCTCCTGGCTCTGTTGCCAGGTTTTGAAAGCACAGGACTTCCAGAGGGTCCAGGATGTTGTCCAGCTGTAGCTGGATGTGTGCACTTTTATATACAGAGCCCTTCTGCTCTGGAGCCAGGCTGGGAGAGCTGGGGGTGCTCACCTGGAGAGGACAAGGCTCCAGGGAGAGCTCAGAGCCCTTCCAGGGCCTCAAGAGGCTCCAGGAGAGCTGGAGAGGGACTGGGGACAAGGGATGGAGGGACAAGAAAAGGGGGAACAGAGCAGGAATAGTGTGAGCTCTGGTAATCAACGTGCAGCACTTCAAAACTGGCCCCATTTCCTTCTCCATGGCTGGACCAAAAGGGTTCTTTTAGTCCTTAGAAATATACAGTTCTTCCTTTTCATCCTTACAAATTTCCTTGGAAAATTTTATGGCTTTTATGGGCAGACTCAGCATCCTTTGCTGCAACAGCAGTCTGCATGCCGGGTTGCTCGATTTATTTTTTGTGTTGTTTTGGTTTTTTGTTTTTTGGGTTTTTTTTTGTTTGTTTTTGTTGTTGTTGTTGTTGTTGTTGTTGTTTTTAATTTCCCCAGAGTTTGCAGAATCTATGGACACAAAGCTTTTGCAGCTGGTGCCAGTTTTTCAATGGATTTCCACATCCTTCCAAATTCAGGGGGATGAGTCACCTGGCAGGAAGAGGAAAGGAGTAGCAGTGCTGTCTCATCCCAAACACATCCTCATTCATAGCCGTGCCTTGGGATGCTGCACGCTGTGTGTGGGGAACATTTGCTTTCTTTTGTTTTCCCAGGGTGTGCAATTAGTGGGGATACAAAAAGCTGGTGCTGCTCAGAGTTTCTGGGATAGCAAATGGAGGAGTAACAGCTGATAGAACATAGGAATTGTAGTCGTGGAACTGTTTGGGTTGGAAGGAACATTTAAAGCTCATCCCATTCCACCCCCTGCCGTGGGCAGGGACACCTTCCACTATCCCAGGCTGCTCCAAGCCCCAACGTCCAACCTGGCCTTGGACGCTGCCAGGGATCCAGGGGCAGCCACAGCTGCTCTGGGCATCCTGTGCCAGGGCCTGCCCACCCTCACAGGGAACAATTCCTGCCCAAGATCCCATCCTAACCCTGCCCTCTGGCAATGGGAAGCCATTGCCCCTTGTCCTGTCCCTCTATCCCTTGTCTGCAGTCTCTCTATCCCTTGTCCCCAGTCTCTCTTCAGTGCATATTCTCCTCATTCTTTATTTTCACTAGGTGAAATGGAAAAGGAAATAGGCAAATTCAAGAGCCTGATTTTAGTGGAACAGGTGATACTGATGCACACAGGTGGCATCTTTGGTTTTCTGACCAGATTCCTTCTACATATTCAACTTATTGCTTATGACTGAACCTTTGGGAAGCAAAGACCTTCTTGAATATTCATGGAATTAGTCCTTGGAACACCCTGAACTTGCATACCTAATCAGGTGATATATTTACCTTCTTAATCCCTCCTGACCTTCTTCCCTATGTAAATGAGACAATTTGAAATCATCTACTTCAGCACTGGGTAGGAGATCCAGCTGATTCCTCTCACAGTAATTGCAGAGCCTCTTTCCAAAGTTTCTGAGAAAAAAAATCTTCAATCTTAAATCTCACTTGGCTGTACTATGCCCTTGACCACTAATAAATTAGTTTTAGCTCATTTCTGTTTCCTTTGAAAGGAACATGCATCTGCATTTTTTGATTCAGTCAAAAGTCTGCACAAATTCCACCCAAAGGATGACAGAAAATGGCTTTAAAGTATTTTCTGACAGGTGAGAGACCAGCTCTCCATCACACATCTTTTTGAGCTCTTTCTTTTTAATTAATTTTGAAACATTGAGAGATTGTTCCAGTAGTTTCCCTGGACATCTCTAATGCCATATTTATTATCACAGGATATTTTGGGTTGGGAGGGACCTTAAAGTTCATCCAGTGCCATGGGAAGGGACACTTTCCACTATCCCAGCCTGCTCCAAGCCCTATCCAACCTGTCCTTGGACACTGCCAGGGATCCAGGGGCAGTTACAGCTTCTCTGGGCACCCTGTGCCAGGGCCTGCCCACCCTCCCAGGGAACAATTCCTTCCCAATAACCCATCTATCCCTGTCGAAGTAAGAAGCCATTCCCTGTGTCCTGTCCCTCCATCCTTTGTCCCCAATCCCTCTCCAGCTCTCCTGGAGCCCTTTTAGACACTGGGAGGGACTCTCAGGTCTCCGTGGAGCTTATCTTCTTAAGGCTGAACACCTCCAGTTCACTGTCTTAATTTTATTAAATAAATACAATAAATAAATTTTAAAAAACCCAAACAACCAACAACAACAACAACAAAAAACCAAAACAAAAAACAAAACCAAACCTGCAAAAATACAAACAGGAGACAAAATAGTTGTGGAATGATTGGTGCATGCTGAGATTTGGACTAAAAATGCCACATCTCAACCTACTTCAGGCAAGGTCTCGCTGTCGTGGAGAATGAATTCAGCCCTGACACTGATTTGATTATCCAGTCCAATAGAACAGGTTATTGACTTATACAGGTTATAGGTGGTTATAGGAGGCAGGTACTGTTGGAACTGCAGCACTTCCGTCTTTTGCACTCTCCTGAGTGGAAATTGGAAACTGGAGTCACTTTTTGGTGCCTTTAATCATGAGTACCCTGAACTTGGGTACCTTGTTGCTCAGCTAAGATTATGTTGAGACAGAGCTTTGTTGCCAGCAGTATACCTGAAACTGGATTGGGAGTATCTCCTCTTCTCTATAAAATAATCATGGAATCTCTGGGAATCTCAAGACCATTGAATCCAACCATTCTTCCAGCACTGGCAAGGCCACCACTGCCCCATGTCCTCAAGTGCCACATCCACACAGCTTGATAGGGATTCACCACTGCCCTGGGCAGCTGTGCCAGGGCTAGACAGATCCTTTCACTGAAGGAATTTTCCTGGTATCCAACCTAAAATTCCCCTGGCACAACTTGAGGCCTTTTTTTTTTTTGTCCTGTCCCTTGTTTCCTGGGAGCACAGCTTGTGCCCCCCATCTGCACCCTCCTCAGGGAGTGTGGATTGGAATTCGCTTCCCTGTAATCCTGACAGTGTTGTACCTCATTCCAAGAGAAGATCACCAGTGACAAGTGACAAGTTATAATTTCTTACTGAAAAAGGCAGTGATTCCTTGAGTTAGGGAAGGATAAATGCCATGAAAGGAGTCGATGTCACCCAAAATGGTTATTCTGGAACATAAACACCCCAAGCAATCTCGGTGTTTATCGATGCAATCACAGAGGATTTGAGGTGATGCATGAAGGGAATGTTTGCTGAAAAAGTGGAAATGAGAATCATTAAGACAAGTCAACAGGCTGCTGAGAGGGATCTTAGGAAGGTGGTTTGAGGACGAAGAGAGGTAAAATGGGAGGTGGAAGTTTGGAAGCAAGATAAAGCACTGAAGTTGCAAAAAGCTAAATGAGGTAATTTGTGCCATTTATAAAATTTCTGTGCTGTTGCAGAAGCTTTGGGAGGACTTTTTGATTCTGCTGAAGCTCTTCAGATCTTCACTTTCATGTTCTTTTTCATAATCTCCTTATCTTTTGATTTACCGACACCAAAAGGATCTTGCCAAGCTGTTTGAAACCATAAGGAAAGAAGTTGCTCTGTTTATTGACCTCTACTTGAAAGCTGGAAACCGTGCTTCGATTTTTTCAGATGTTTTCCTCATTTCACATCCTATGTTATTATAAACATTTCTCTTTCAAGCATGGGAGAGGCTGAGAGCTGAAGAATTGCCAGCCTGGAGCAGGTCCTCAGAGTCCACCTGATGCCTCCTCTCCGTGGCAGGAGCATGGAAGTGTCCAAGATCCATCTCAGAATGGTTTGAGTTGGAAGGGACCTTAATGCTCATCCAGTCCCACTTACTGCCATGGCAGGGACACCTTCCACTGTCCCAGGCTGCTCCAAGCCCTATCCAGCCTGGTCTTGGACACTGCCAGGAATCCAGGGGCAACCACAGCTTCTCTGGGCATCCTGTGCCAGGGCCTGCCCACCTTCACAGCCAAGAATTCCTTCCCAATATCCCATCTAACTCTGCCCTGTGGCAGTCAGAAGCCATTCCCCCTTGTCTTGTCCCTCCATGCCTTTGTCCCAAGTCCCTCTCCAGCTCTGTTTGGAATGTTTTTCCCAGTATTTATTATTTTACACCTGTCACAAGTGGATCTTGTTGGTTGTCCTTTTGCTTATTCACCAACTTTGTGCAGGTTTTTTTTCCCCTTATATTCCTTGTGCTCTGTCTGGCCTGGCTGCTGTTATTAATATATTGAACTGGCAGGTTTCCTATTTTCCTACTCACTTTTCATTATTAATCCATATGTCAAACAATTCTGATGTGTTTGGTTTTCTTCCATAAGTTAATAGAGAAGTGGTGCTACCCTGGATTAATACAGAATTTATGGAGTGTCGTCCCTGAGCCAAGGGATCGCTGATACCACAGCACCAGCACAAATCAGCTCCAGTGGGACACAGACAGAACACCCTGTCCAGGACACTGAGCCCGGGTCAGCTCAGGCAAGGAGCCTTTCCCTCTGTTTAAACCAGCAGGGAGCTGATATCTTTTCATGGAAGTACCCAGTGATAGCAGCAGCGATGTCTGGAACATTTGGTGGCCGGATCTCACAGGATGGGATGAGGATGCTGCAGAGGGCAGATTCGTCAGTTTGGAATTTAATTCTTCTCCCCTTGTTTTGCCTCTCATTCCTTTACCCCCTGCCAAATATTAATTTAAATACATTCTTGTTGCACTCTTGGTTTTTTTTTTTTTTGGTTTTTTTTTTCCTACCGGACTTTCTGTGCTCAATTCCCAATTAATTTTCCAGTGTACAGGGAGCTTCTTGGACAGGGAGAAAAACTCCTCTGATGTAATAGTCTTGCATGGAATCATAAAGCTGCATTTTGTGTGATTTTCTGGCAGATGTAACTCTCTGTGGGAATTGTGTTTGTGATTTGGGTCCTTGGGTCTAAGACAGCCCTTTCCTATAAATCATGAGGAAAGGATACAGAAGCTCTGGCTCTGATTGACAGCTCTGTCTCCCTCTCTCATTACTCCACTCCGGTTTATTTACCTTTTGCATTAAGCTTAAGGAGAGAACTGCCCACAGAAACAAAACATCATGACTGAATTAGCTTCAACAGCAATGATTAAAGCTATTCCCAAATTCTGATTTATCCCCTATTAGCAGACAAATGAGCACATGCTGACTCCATGCTCTTCCTCCACCACACTCTTCATTCCCAATGTCACTTCCAATAAGGGGAGGTTACTGAGAGCACAGTGCCCAGAAGGAATCCAGCACCTCCGAGTGCCCAAATTCAGGTGGAAAATATATTTCTATCTCATATATGTAAACCTGTGCTTGTTGTAATTGCAAATATGGAACAAAAAGACACCATTCCAGGGGAGAGAAGGCAGAAGCAGCAGGATCTGAAGTGCAGAAGAGGAGTACAGAAAACATAAAATAGCAATTTTTGAGTAGTTCTGTCAGACACCCTCTGGGTAGTAAATACCAGAATCATTTGGTTTGGAAGGTTCTGGTTTCCAGAAGGATTTGCCTCGTGAATTTCTGGGCAGGGAGTGGGGCTGACTGGGCTGGCTTTTTGAAGGTGGGTGTGATGCTGCCCTTTTTCCAATCACCAGGGACATTCCCCATCTCTGTGACCGTTCGGAGATGACAGAGTGGCAGTGACACCAGCCAGCTCCCTTGGCACCCTCAGGCCCATTTCATCTAGCACCAGGGACTTGCGTATGTGCACATTGTTTAAATGGGCTGTAATTCATCCAGCCTTTGTCAACAGTTGTATTTCACTCTCCAGACTCTGCTCTCACAGATCCAATGACAGCTTTCCACAGGATCTCTCTGATCCACTGAATAAGGCAAAGTCTGTTGAACTGGAAATTCAAATATTCCTCATTTTTGTTCCTCTCTCCTCCCATGGTAGCACTCCTGACCCAGGAGAAAACGCTGGTGTTGGCACATTTGTCTCTGGATTACTTGGAGTCACTTGGATTTCCTGCTCCCTATGGTGTCAATCTTCTGCCCTTTGAACTCTTGAGATACCCAGTAATGTGGGTGGTGAAGTTCCATGAGAGAGGAGGTCAGGGAAAGCATCCAAGGCAGGCAGAGAAGGTGAGATGGGTGGAGAAGGTGAATGTGAAACTGCAGGAGGGATAAACAGTCTGAGAGGGTTGCTCTGATCCAGACTTGGATGAGCATTTTAGTCATGTGAAAAATGCAGGTTTGGGCAAAGTAGAGAGAGGATGTGGTGGAGCTTGGCCAGAAAATTGCTACTGACAGGAGAAGGTCTCTGGGGCTATTTAAAGATGCAGGTTTGGCTCCTCTGTTTTTCACTATTTTGTGGTGTTAATTTGTTTTGCTGTTGATGCCTGACTGATGTCTCGCAACGCCTACTCCAGAGACTCTCAAATTAATTCCTAGTAGGATTTGTTTTACACAATCACAGACTGCTTTGGGCTGAAAGGGACCTTAAAGCCCTCCAGTGACACCCCTGCCGTGGACAGGGACACCTTCCACTATCCCAGCTTGTTCCAAGCCCCATCCAGCCTGGCCTTGGGCACTGCCAGGGATCCAGGGGCAGCCACAGCTTCTCTGGGCACCCTGTGGCAGAGCCTGCCCACCCTCCCAGGGAACAATTCCTTCCCAATATCCCAGCCATCCCTGCCCTCTGGCAGTGGGAAGCCATTCCCTGTGTCCTGTCCCTCCATGCCTTGTCCCTAGTCCCTCTCCAGCTCTCCTGGAGTCCCCTTGGGCACTGGAAGGGCTCTGAGCTCTCCCTGGAGCCTTGTCCTCTCCAGGTGAGCACCCCCAGCTCTCCCAGCCTGGCTCCAGAGCAGAGGGGCTCCAGCCCTGGAGCAGCTCCTGGGCCTCCTCTGGACTCTGTCCAGCAGCTCCACATCCTTCTCATGTTGTTTATCATGGATAGGTGATATTAGGATGTACTTTCAGTAAACATTGAGGCTGACATTTGTTGATCTTTTGCCATCAAATATTATCATCTTTCCTGACATGTATTTTCCTTGAGGGTTCTCTAGATGTGCAAAGCTTCAGCCTCTCCACTGAATTTCTGAGAGTTTTTTTCCCTTCTTTCCTGAGAAAACTCTCCAGTAACAGAGCACAGAAGACTGTGGACGGCAGATTGGTGTTTGCTGTGTTCAGTTCATTTGCTGGAAGCACCTGGTGGCCATTTAGAGAAAGGGATAAACGTGGCAACTTCTGTCAAGCCCGAAAGGAAACACGATTAAAGCAGAATTGACAACTCCTGTTTCGCCAGCCATCATTTGTCATCATGCTTTGGTGAACAACATCAAGAGGGAAATACTTTGTTGTGATGTGGATAGAGATATTATTTATTTGTACTGGCACAGAGTGGCTTCAGCTGCCTGAAAACACAGCAACATGAATCAGGCCTATTGTTTAACTCTTTCCCAGCCAGGCTCTTCCCAAGGATTATGAAATTAAATTTTTTTTATTAAATTGAAAATTTAATTGAATTTATTAGCTCTAGTGGGTGGATGAACAAAGTTCATTGGTCCTACATGGGAAACACAGGGTGATGTACAGTGAAATTAGAGGCTCATGGATTACACACTCCACTGTCTATCACTGCACCAATGCTCTTAAAAAAACCCAGCAGGAATTCCATATAAAGTCTGAATTCAAACCATTAAAAAAAAAAAAGGCAGAATTTTAAAACCTAAGAAAAACTCCAAACTTCTTAACATGGAGCCTTTTTGCGTGAAGGAAGCTGGTGGCTTCTCCTTGAATTATCCAGCTCTTTGGAGTAGGGAATTAAGGCTTAAAGCTGCATCTGCTACCTATTAACATTTTTTCCATTGTGATATCACTGAATTAGTGCAAAGGATTTTTTTTGAGAAATCACGATGTTTTAGAAGACGTCCCTGCTGGAATCTGCTGCATGCCTTTGTTCCGGGAAAACTCAAATTTCTGGTCTGTGCTTTTCCCAGAAAGGCACCAGGTAAAGTCTGGTTTGTGTTTGGCTTCTGCCAACATTTCCAAGCAGTTCCCTCTCTCCATCTCCAAGGTCACGTGCCTCAAAGATGGAGCTGCAGGACACGGATGTCTTACATGAATGAGAATAATCTCACAGATGGGGGGAAGGCTGGGAGTGAGATAAAAATTACAGTATTAATATTTTTCCCCTTAATTCTGAAGGGCGATGGAACTTCATTATCCAATCTGCTTAAAATTGAACGACCTAATGAAATTTCACACCCACTAAATTTAATCATGGATTACTCATGTGGGATTTGAATCAGATAAAAAGGATGCTTCAGATATTTGGTAGCAATTGCATAAGGTAATAAAAATCTGCAGCGTTCTTTGTCCTTTTCAGCAAATGTGAATTGCTTGACCTACTTTTCTTGTCTTTACCTTTTTTTTTTTTTTTTTTTTTTTTTTTTTTTTTTTTGGTATTCATGACCCCGACTTCCTCCTGGGCATCACTGAACAATCAGTCCCATGCTCATGTACAAACCTGTGGATCTCAGGAGTGCTTCCTCCTGGAGATTGGGGATGCAGGTGGATTATGGCTTTTGCTGCAGCAGTTTGAGGCTGGGAAAAGAAAGAAGTGTTTTACAGTCCATATCTTAGTTCGTGTATTAAAAGGCCAGGCTGATAAGAGGATCTTGTTTGGGGCAGGTGGGAGTGGATGATGGATTAAGGTTCTGCTCAGGGCTTTGGTTATGGCTGATGAATGAGCTTTTGCAGATCACTTTATCCCTCCAAACCTTTCCTGCATGGATTTTACCCCTCCAAATCTTTCTTGTATGGATTTAAGTGGTGTTTGACCCACAAGGATGTTCTGACCCCCCCCCCCCCCCCCCCCTCCAAAACTGGCAGTGCCTGTAGGAACCTTGACACAACACACGCTCTGTGTTTACAACCTGTGTTTTTGCCCTCCTTCACTGTGTTCCTGCACAGCTGACCAAAGGGTGAGGAGAGTTCTGGAAATTCTCTCCTGTATTTTTAGTGGGTCTTTGGGATTTGGGGCTGTTCTTCCACCTCTACTTCAGGGCAGAACCCCAAGCACAGAGCAAACCTAGGCTCTAGAGGCTCAGAGAAGTGGAGCTTGGAGTCATTTTTGGGAAGTGTAGAGTCAAAGGAGCCTTTTGAAGAGATGTTGGGTATTTAGGAGGACTTCTGGATTTTCCTAGTGGGAAATGGAACAACACAAAGTTGCCTTTTGATGTGTCCTGAGAGAGCAGCACAGGCAAGGCTGGGGGAACCAGGGGAAACCAAGGAGTTGGTGTTTCACTGTGGAAAAAGGATGGCTCAGCAAGGATTAAGTGATGGAGAACCTTGAAATAAGCACATATTCCTTATTTTTGGTAGAGGAAAGGGGGTTAGTCAAGTTGGGTAAAGGGAGAAAGGCATGCAAGAATTTTACACACAAAGAGTTTGGAATCTCCCACCAGCAATTGACGACAGGGATGAAGTTTTCAGTGCAAGTGACAGGGAAGATGCTGGATACAGTCAGTGGAAAAGTAATAGAAGCTTGTGGAGAAAACTCCAGTACTTCTACTCCCTGAGAGCTTGAGGTGATGGATTGGCATCCCTGATGTCCATGAAGACATGAAGCTGAAATATTGTTTGGACAGGATGGCTCAGGTCTATAGGAGACACCACTTGAATTTTCTGTTAGGGAGTAAAGAGCTTTAAATTCCCCTTCAGGAAACACTGAAGTTGGAGAAGCCACTTCTTGACTCAGAGCCTGATTGTCCAGAGTACAAAAAGTCAGTGGAGGAATGGCTCAAGATGGAGAGAGAAGCAGCTTTTGCTGTCAGATCTTTCCTGCTTTTGGCAGAACAATTATTCTGAAGCTTGCTCAGTCCCTGCCGGGTGTCCACTGGGTGCCCTTCATCCTCAAAAAAAAAAAAAAACCACCAGGAAAAAGGCAGGTTCAGACATAGAAAAGGATCCATCAACAAACCCAACAGCAGCTTCAAATGTTTCATCAAGGAGTAGGAAATCTCATCACAGCTGGATTACCCACAAGCTTCAGGGTTCTTTAAGGTCAAAAAGTAGTGAAATTGTAGGGAACAGCGGGAAACAAGGGCACTGAGGCCTCCTCTGGAGGCTGCTGGGTTTGAGTCCTGTCTTCCACACATGGCCCACAACATCTTTGTTCTTATAATCCCTTCCCACAAACACTTTGCAGGCTTAGAGGATTTTTGTTTTGTTTTGTTTTGGGTTTTTGGGGGTTTTTTGGGTTTTTTTTTGTTCTAGTCCTTTCAAACAGCCGAAATTGAGGGGATGTGCTGTCTAAAAGGTGTTCTGTGGTCTTTGCAAACATTTTGATGTTCTGGGATGGTGTTGAGAGCTTTTACCACAGTTCTCCATCACCCTGCAGGATGATGCTGGGACTTTTTTAAATGGAAATCTGTAATTTTTGTTGGCATCTGTGTGTCCACATCTGGGAATGATGGCCATGATGAACAGGAAGGGTTTCTGGCCATATTTATTCAGGGATGTGCACCTCCTGCTGCAGCAACTGGGATTAGGTGACTTCCACAGTGGTAGAGTCCCCAATCCCTGAAGGAATTTAAAGCCATGTGGATGTGGCATTTGAGGACATGGGGCAGTGGTGACCTTGGTAGTGCTGGGGGAACAGTTGGACTTAGTGGTCTTCGAGGTCTTTCCCAAGCTAAACATTTCCATGCTTTTGTGAAGCAGAAGCGGTGTGTTTGGATCTGTTCACTGCTACCAGTGACAACAAATCCCCTCCATTGCCAGTTTCTTGGAAAATAAATAATCAGTGGTTTAAATCAGATCACTGCCAGTCACAGATTGTACAACCTGTGTGAAAAACACGTGTAAGGCCAAAGAGTGTAGGCAGTGATGGATCGGGGGAGCTGAGGCTCACACAAGCAGTTGTTGATGCAGGATACAGGGGAGATTTTTGCCTCCTTTTTCAGTCTCCTGCTGACACACACCTGCTTTACCTGCAGAGGAGTTCATCCCTCTGTTTGGGAGACACCCCTGCCTGTCTTCACTTGTGCTGTACTTTTAAAGCCCTGAATTTATTGTTTAATATAAAACCAAAATAACAAGGCTATCTCTTCCTGCACAGAATGCAATTTCTTTGAATGTGTGATGTGCCAAGGGTGTTCCTCTGCTGAGGAGCTGCTGATCAGAGGGTCAGGATGCTGGGAAGTGGCAGAGGGCAGGGTGTCCATGCTCATTAGGGATATTTCAGAGCCATAAAATCACAGGACAGATTGGGCTGGAAGGGACCTTTGAAGGTCATCTTGTCCAAGCATCCCACCATGGGCAGGGACACCTTCCATTATCCCAGGCTGCTCCAAGCCCCGTCCAACCTGCCCTTGGACACTTCCATGACCAGAGCCTGAAAAAGTGTGGCAAGTGGTGGAAGGAGGAACAGCAGGAGCTGTGGAAGAGGAGAGAGTCTGGTCTGCTGGAGGGGAAAGGAGGAAGCAGCAGCGACACTTAGAATGGGTGTTTTGAAATATGCTCGGAGTTAATTTTATCCAGAAGCATTTGACATGAATTTAGATTTGAAATCAGCGTTTGCTCATTACCGAGCGACTGATGAATGCCAAATCAGGTCATTACTCTTGGAGTGGTTTTTTATCTTCTCCCATTATCTGGGGTTGCTCAGATCCTCTTCATTCACAGTTGTCTTTTCTGGATATAATTGGGTTTAAGCAACTAAGATACTAAATGAAGTGTTGATAACGAGAAGGATTGTTCATCTCTCCAAAGATGGTTGGGTTTTTTTTCTTTTCTCTCACTCCTGGTGTGCTGAGGGCTGCTCAGCAGTAATTGTTCTAAACTCTATGCATTCAGATGTGTTCCATCACTGTCAGGATGTATGTACTGACCCTACCCTCCCTGCTGGAGCACATGATCTGTAGGAATTCGCCTGCAGAGCTGAAGCTCCTCTGTCTCTATTCCTGAAGGCTGTTCCGACAGCTCAGCGAGCGCTCGGTGGGAGAATAACAAAACGACCGTAATACCTTTGGAAACTGAAGTACCTTGTTTAACTCAATAACACTGAGAGGAAATTGGTTTCCCTTCCTAAAAATGTCTCCTCTCCTCCTGGAGGAAGGGATGAGGTTTCCATTTATCAGAGCAGTGGAGATCAACAGGAAAATGTTACCGAGTTCCTGCGGCGCTTTTAATAGAATAAGGAGGCAGTGCCCTTCAGCTGTTCCTTAGTCAAACAAAATGTTTGGTGAGCCTTGCTAATCTATCCTGGCAGGACCAGAGCCACCTAACAGCAGGAAATGTCACCATGGCCAACTGCTAAAATAATACTATAATTGTGTAATTTGTATTCCTGCGGGAAAATCCGGCCATGTGCTCCAGCAGCCCAGATCCCCTGTGTGCTGGGCTGATCCCACAGTGTGGGCAGCAGGAAAGGGGGGATTCTGCCTCTCTGCGCCTGTGCTCAGGTGAGACCCCACCTGCAGAGCTGCCCCAGCCCTGGGCCAGCAGCACAAGGATGTGGAGCTGCTGGAGAGAATCCAGAGGAAGGCACAGAGCTGCTCCAGGGCTGGAGCCCCTCTGCTCTGGAGCCAGGCTGGGAGAGCTGGGGGTGCTCACCTGGAGAGAAGAAGGCTCCAGGGAGAGCTCAGAGCCCCTTCCAGGGCCTCAAGGGGCTCCAGGAGAGCTGCAGAGGGACTGGGGGCAAGGCATGGAAGGACAGGACGATGGGAAATGACTTTATATATATGTATAAATATAAACCCATTGTACTGCTGGATCCCCACTGAACGTGACAATGTCACTGTATTTTTTCTCTCCAGCACACAAAGCTGAACCTCTGAGTTTTCAGGCTGCAGCGTTTTCCCGCATCTAAATCAATTTTGGACATGCCAAGCCTCGTGCTCCCACATTGTATCTTTACACTAAATATCCTACTCCCACATCTTGTCATTTTTAAAAATGGGAGCATGGCCCAACAGGTCCTGAAGGGCTTTTCCTCTCTTTACACAGAGCTTTTGATTCCTGGGTCTGTTTGAAAGTGTCTGAGGGCTTTCAAGATAAAATGCAGTTGTCTCCTTTTCACTCCTCTCTGGTCGGCAGAGTCAATGCCTTTGTTTCCAGGCATAGCTGAAGTGCTGCCATTCCATTTGAAAATCCCATTAATCTCATGCATCCAGTGATAACATTAAAAAGTGGTACAATATATGGTTGGTTTTCCACGGGCATCCCATTATTCAGTGAACACACATGGCTCTGAGGGAACAGGATTTTGGGGGGACTTCACAGGGAACTCGAGGGAAATTTCCCAGGCGTAGGCCTGCCAGGATGTCCCTTTTTTACTCCTAAATCTTCTCCAGTTTCCTGCAGGCACTCCTGGCAGGAAGATGGGACTGCTGGCATGGCTTTAAATCTTTATCCCCAGGTACAGAATCCCAGCATCCCAGACTGGTTTGACTCAGGAGGTACTTAAAGCTCATCCCATTCCACCCCTGCCATGGGCAGGGACACCTTCCACTATCCCAGGGTGCTCCAAGCCCCAAAGTCCAACCTGGCCTTGGGCACTTCCAGGGTACCCTGTGCCAGGGCTCACCACCCTCACAGGGAGGAATTCCTTCCCAATATCCCATCTAAACTCACCCTCATTCAGTTTAAAGTCATTCCCTTTTGTCCTTTCACTCCACCCCCTTGTATTTATTTATTTCCCTCTAAATTCTTCCCTTCACACAAACAAGAGGAGCTGGGCACCACCAGATTCCTCACATTTCCACTCATTAGAAATTCAGCTGAATGGTCATGAGGAACATTTGGATTTCATCAAAAACAGCTTTGAATTGGGAACAAATTTAACCATTAATTACTACATTTCTCTTAAAATATAGGAAGGTTTCTTTGTACTGTGTGCCCCTCTCCCCCATTTTTTCCCCCCAGATAAACTGTTGTTCCCCTTTCTGTGGGGATTTAACTCTCTTTGTCTTCAGCTTGTACACTTCCTTAACTATATTAATCTCGTATTTCCATCAGAAGAGATTTTTGAAAGTCTTTAAGCATATTTTGCACCGGTTGGAAGACTCAGTGAGCTGCCAGCTCACTCTTCTTACTCCTCAGATTTGTAATTCCCCAAAGATAAAGCAGCATTAAGAACAGTCCCCAGTTTTCTCTGGAAAGTAATTTCTGATTTCCATATTAATCAAAAATAGCTTTACCTTCGTCCTGCCCTAATCCTAGGAACAACACAGGAAGAAGATTACATTCTGTAGATGTCAGAAAAGCAATTAAAATTTGCACAGAGGAATCGAAGGGGGAAGGAATCTCACCTCTTTATTTTGTGAGCTGAGCAGGGAAAGACCCTGACCTCAAACTGTTTGTTTCTTATTGGCTCCTTTTCTTTTGAAGTGCCTGCTAGAATCGTTTTTAATATTGCAAGATTAAAATACTGGGCTTTCAGTAGACTGAGAGGGTTACAGTGATGAGAAGAGACATTTAAGGAGGGTGAGGATTGGCTGTGAAGAGCCTGGAATTTGCAGTTGGAGAGGTGAGTGACTATTAATAGCTCTGTCTGCAGAGATGGATATTCCTTGATCCTCATGGACTGGAGTGCACATCCCTGGGGAGAGCCTGCAGCTCCCAGGCTGGAATAAAGGGAGCCAGGAGAGAGGGGGCAGTGCCTGCCATGCTGGGTGGCAAAGGTTCTGCTGCAGAAGTGTGGAACTGCAGGAATTTGGGAGCTGTGGGAGTGGTCTGAGAAGCATAATCTGTCGTAGCTGACAGGAGGATCCGGAGAGGAACAGGGAGAGATGTTGGGATGGCTTTAAGGCTTTGACTTGGTGACCTGTCACATGTCACCTGTTGGGTTTAGCCAGAGAATCCTGTGGGTGAATCAGGGGTGGGATGTTTACCTTGGCTCTTTGGGATGGGGGTCCTAGCAGATGCAGGTTTAGGTGTAGGGGAGAAGAGAAAGACAAAACAGGATGGGATGGGATGGGATGGAATGGAATGGAATGGAATGGAATGGAATGGAATGGAATGGAATGGAATGGAATGGAATGGAATCCCTGTGGAAGCTGCCCATGTGGAAAGGGCAAAGGAGCACATAAGTAGGTGCTGCTGGGGTGTGGACTCTGTGTGTGTGGGATGGATTTCCCAGGATCGTGCAGTTGCTCTTCCCTTTGAGGAGAGGGGATTTTCCCAGAGCTGTTCTCCTAAACATCTTTTATTCTCCAGTTTTTCAGGTTCCTGCAGGGCGAACACTGAAGCTGCAGATATCAATTTATACTGACTGAACCTTTGAACCGAACCCAGTTTGCAGCTGGATTGGTTGTTGTAGATCCCTTCCAACTGAACAATTCCGTTCTAATCTCTTCTGTTCCTTCCATTCCATTCTTTCCTTTTAGTGAGCACATTTGAGTGTTCTCTGGAATGTGTGACATCATACC
Organism: Brachypodius melanocephalos; assembly: GCA_013398615.1. Classification (NCBI taxonomy): domain Eukaryota; kingdom Metazoa; phylum Chordata; class Aves; order Passeriformes; family Pycnonotidae; genus Brachypodius; species Brachypodius melanocephalos. Next base: position 6,666,592 of record VZSR01000055.1, on the reverse strand, counting down.
CACAATAATTCTCTTCCTGAAAGACTCCTGCTGTTAAATAGACCCATTCTGGAAATTCCTTTCCTCCACTTGGCTGATAACCCTGGACCAGTCCAAGGCACTGTGATCAAACGTTTGTTTTGGATCCCAGAGGCCTTTTTTTTTTTTTGTATTTATTGCAATAAATTTCTCCAGCAACTTGCCGTGTGACTGATGACAGTTCACTGAACTTTTTCTCCTGCTTTCCCCATGCATTACAACTCACAGGAATATGATCATGGAATGGGTTTAATTAGATGGGATATTGGGAAGGAATTCCTCTCTGTGAGGGTGGTGAGCCCTGGCACAGGTTCCCAGAGAAGCTGTGGCTGCCCCTGGATCCCTGGCAGTGTCTAAGGCCAGGTTGGACTTTGGGGCTTGGAGCCACCTGGGGTAGTGGAAAGTGTCCCTGCCTTTGGCTGGCAGTTAGAATGAGATATTGTTTAATCTCCCTTTGAACTCAGTCTGGAATTTTATACAAAATATTCTGCTATAAAACTTTGCTTCCTATTTTATGGCATTAAAAGCATTTTTAGTTGTGACTTACATCCTGTGAGAGCCCCTTATAAAGGTATTTTAGATTAAAACTCTTGAGGTATTTGTGTGCTAGTTTATTTTTGATGGGGAGAAAAACCTGCTGCAAAGAGATGATTGTCTCCATGCATTTTTAAAATTTACTCAACCAGAGCTGTGGCAGTGACAAACTGGCTTCAGGTCATTTCTTCTCCTTGACATTTGCAAATCAGATACATTTTCCAAGCTGTGGCTGCCCCTGGATCCCTGGAAGTGTCCAAGGCCAGGTTGGATGGAGCTTGGAGGAATCTAGGGTAGTGGAAGGTGTCCCTGCCCACTCCAGGGAGTTGGAATTGGATGAGCTTTAATGTCCCTTCCAACCCAAACCATCTGTGATTCTGTGATACTTTAAACTAATGCACATTTTCTGAAATGCTTCCAACGTAAATTTAGAGAATTCCAGACTTCTAATAGAATTCTCATGAATTTGTTTTCCTGGAAATTAAACGCTAAAAGTGAGTCTTTCAATGCTTGTTATATTTCTGAATTTCTTTGCTGTTGGTCCTGTAATTTTTGAAAAGGATTGGGGCAGAAAGCCCAATTCTTGATGGCAGTGCTGGGGCACTGCTTGACTTCAGCTGAGTTTTGGATCTCAAGTCTCAATTTTTTTTTTAATTTAAGGCAACTGCTTAAATTTGAGCCATGGGTGACCTGGGAAAGCATGGGGTGAGTGCCGCATATTAGAATTTCACCTTGGAAATGAAGGAATGTTCAGTTGTGCTTTCCCTCAATTTATTGCAGTGAGGAGATCCTGCAGGACAGTCACTGGGATAAATTAATTGTAATGCATCAATTTTGTGCTGGAAATCTGCAGAAGTTCATTTGCATTGAACGAGAGCACTGCCTGACCAGCTGCCTGGTGGGTATTTGACCAAAATAAGTCATTTACTGCCAGCAAGGACACCCGAGATGTCACCATGCACTGAGGTGACACCAAACTGTGTTTGACCCATTTGATGTTTGCCAGGTGTCCTGGAACTGGCACTTGCTTATGTTTAAAAGAAGCAGCAAAATCTTCACGAGTTTTTCCTAAGGCTGCTCCATTTCCAGTCAGTCTGTTAAAACCAGATTCCTGGAGGAAATTGCTGATTTCTTTAGGCCATGGAAAAATTTCCTCAGAGCCTCATTTGCCATCACAGGCAGGGACACCTTCCACTATCTCAAGGTCCAACCTGGCCTTGGACACTTCCAGGGGCAGCCACAGCTTCTCCAGGCAATGTATGTGAAGTGTGAATTCATAAAGAGCTTAGAAATTGTCTCAGTGTTTTATAAGGCTGAGGATTTAGAGTAATTTAAATGCATTTAAATACATTCTTTACATAGAGCTTTTAAAATAACCCCATACAATAAAATAGATGCTGTTTCTGCTTGCCCTGCTTGGAAGCAGACCAGGGCTTTGTGGATGACAGGAGGTCTCCGACGTGCTGAGATGGAGTGGGAGGCACAAATCCAGGCAGAGGAGGATTTCAGGGGATCTAAAGGGAAAGCAGCACCACTGCCTACAAAAACACCAGTGAGGGACTGTGTGCTGCCAGTCATGTTGTGCCAGGATAAATACAAACTTGGTTTATTTTACCTATTTTAGTTTTACCTGTTTTTAAATGTAGACACAACCTCGACCCATCCTTCATTTCTCAGCTGTTCCTGTTAATATTTTTAGGCAGAAGACAAAACCTGCCAGGAGTTTTGGCTCTGTAGAGAAAGCAGGTTGCCCAGGGAAGCTGTGGCTGCCCCTGGATCCCTGGAAGTGTCCAAGGCCAGGTTGGCCAGGGCTTGGAGCACCCTGGGATAGTGGAAGGTATCCCTGCACATGCAGGGGGAGGAACTGAATGAGCTTTAATGTCCCCTTCCACCAACCATCCAATGATTCTCTCCATAATCCACATTTCTGTGTATATATTGCTATTTTTCAGTTTCAAGTGCCTCAAATGATACTTTATGAAGTATATTTGATGCCATGAATTAGTGGCAGTTTTATACTGTTGGTTTTTTTGGTAACAATCTTTAAATCCATCCCAGAAATTCCCCTGGATGCCTCTTCCTTCTCCTGATCTGCACTCCTCACTTAAATCATCCCTCAGGTTCTGCTGGTAAAGCTGAAACCTGCTGATACTCTGAGTCCCAAACCATAATTAGTCATCTACCCTTTTTTAAGCTGATTTTTCAACCCAGCAGCCCCCAGTACAGGAGGGGGCTGATGTGAACGCTCTGATTTTATTTTGCTTGACATCGTGCCTTTTACTCCTCTAACTTCTGAGCTTTTCCCTTTTTCCCTCTCTCTTTTTCATCCCAGTCCATTACTCTAATTTGCTATTCCTGGAGGGAACTGCTGATCCTTTTTGCTGTTTCCCAGCCACGCTGGATGTGTTATTTTTAAGGCAGCCTCCCTACCTGCAGTACAATGACTCATTTTGGATTTGCCAGGTCCCCACGTTTCTGCCGAGAAGTCGGCTCCTGGATTGAATTCCTGAGAGGATTGTTAGGAGCATGGCACAGAATCCCCCAATCCTTGGAGGATATTAAAGTCACAACTATTCCCTAAACACAACCCAACACTGCCTTTCTAAAAGGAGAGGGCTGAAAGTTCCCCAAGGACCTTTAATTCCCCCTATTCCTGGAAGTCTCCAAGGCCCGGCTGGATGGAGGTTTCAGCAATCTGGTTTTTTAAATCCCTCCAGAGATGAGGACTCCACAACTTCCTGGGTAGCCTGGACAACCCTTTCCATGAAGAAATTTTCCATCCTCCTCCCTCGCTCTCCATCTGCCATCCATCCTGAGAGTCACAGGGGTCTCCCAGTTATCCATGTGAAATAGTTGCCCTGCATGAATCTTGGGATTTTTTTTAAACAAGCCTGCCTGCTTCCCTGTGTCAAAACCAAGTGAAAGAGAAGCTGCCACAAATTTGTCACTTTTTACCTGCCTGAGCAACCAGGAGGATGCACTTCAACCATAAAATGCAATTACTTAATTAGTAATTGCTTTGCTGAGTTGGATCAGTGTAGAAATCCTTGTTTTAAAGCAAGCAAATGAAAACTGTGCTAAAACATCCCAGGCAGTCACCCCTCAGCTGTGGGGTTTATTATGTTTGGTGTTTCTTCCAGGCTTTTTGTAAGGAATAAAATATTTAGATGATGGAGGGAAGGCATTTCTATTTGCTTTTTTGTATTTATTTGTTTTTCTTCCCAAGCTTTCTGAAGAGGTGCTCTACCAGAACACCTGGTGCAAAAACAGAACTCTAATTCAAGTATTCCCAGAAATTAGTTGGGTTTCTGTTGGGGTTTTTTGTTGTTACCATTGTTGTTGTTGTTTTGTTTGTTTGTTTTGGTGGGTTTTTTGGGGTTTTTTTTGGTAGGAGAAGGATTACAGGGCATGAACATGGTTTATAACACTTCTTTAGGGGTTGAAAAATTAAATTTTTGAACCAGAAGTAGTAAATGCTGCACAGCCCCATGATTCCAGTTTTGTTCTTCCTCTCTGGATTTTGGTGAGTTGGGCAGGAGCTGGTGGGGTTCTCAAGGGTCAGGTGTAACAGTCGGGGAATCTCATCCCAGCTTTTGGCTGGGAAATCAATAACAAAACCCTTGAGATAAGGGATCTTTGTGGGATCACTGTATCCCTGCTGCCTTTCTGACAGAACCTTTGCACTTCCAAGCTGGTGAAATCAGATTTTATTTCCACCAGAGCCATTTTTTAAACAGCACTGTGGAGTTTTGCCAGTTCAAATATTAGGGATTCTCAGCTTCCCCCAAGCACAATTTGAATCCAATCTCCTGGCCCAAATACGTGTGAGAGACCCATTAAGCCTTTTAACACCCAAAACCTGCTTTTGTTAATATTCTCTGTGTGCTCCATCTGCTGCTGTGTTTGTCCAGAGCCAATGGATTTGAGAGCAATTCACTTCTCTGGTCTGAGGCCAAAATGTCCAAAATACCATATGGACATTTGAAAGTTAATGAGCATTTAAAAATTTCAATATCTAAGGTTGCTGTGATCCCCCAACCTGAGTCTTCCTTGAGTTTGGCCTCTTCTTGTAACCCTAAATATTGTATCATTTTGAATTTTTAGCTTTGCAAATGAAAATCACTACATTCATTCTTTGAAACTGGCCCTTTGGGGCAGTAATTTGATTTGTAGCATTGCTTTGACTGTTCTGGAGCTGCCTATTACTAAAATGAGCTGAAATAGGAAATTTGGTGTCCCCAGAGATGTTGTTTAAGGGTATGAATCAAGGATGAAATCAGGAGGATGCTGCCAGTGCCAGAGGACAAAGTGGAGTGTAAAAAGCAAAGATGGGAGCCAGGACAATGTTTGTGCTAGAGAGACTTAATTAGTCACTTAATTGATGGGTTATTGATTAATTGATTAATTACCAGGCAGTTTCTGTTGTGTTAATCATGGATCATGCTCAGGGCAATGCTGGGTACCTTGGCTTTGGCCACACACCTGAAATACCATTTTTTAAGGCAGTTGCAAACCTGGCAAATTCAATTCAAGCGTTTTGAATGAAGAAAAACTAAAAGCAAGGTGCTTTTTGCCACCACTTCTTTCAATCCAAACCATTCCAGGATTCAATTTTGTAGCCAGTTGTTGCAAACACCAACTTGGCAGAAAAAAACAGAAATTACAATAGACAGAAAACAGGGACAGATTCCCAATTCCAGGATCTAGGAAGGCATCAAGAATGCAGACTGGAGCAGTTGCCTTTCCTTAGCTGGAAGCACAGTGGTTTTGCATGGACCACACTCTGTGACAGAGCAGGAATTACAGCTGGAGCAAAAAAAAAAATGGGGCTTGGACTGATTCTCTTTTTAGCTCCTGGCTTGGGAGCAGAGCTGAAAAGGATGGATTGAAAATTAGCCAGATGAACAAGTGCATTTTGGACATCACAAAGGGCTCTTTTCCCAGCAGTTATTGTAAATATCTTGCTGTAACCTATAACCTGAAGGCATGGAGAGCATGGAGTCCTGCCTGCGTTTCCAGTCCCAACTCCCCCAGAAAGGGCCTTCACACCCGTCTAGAGCTGCCGTAAAAACTCTGCCAGAGCAGACCAGGAGCATCCACAAATTCAGGGAAATGACAGATTCATGACTGAAAAGCAAATGAAGGCATTCCTGGGAGTGTCCAAGGCCAGGCTGGAAGGGGCTTGGAGCAGCCTGGGATGGTGGAAGGTGTCGCTGCCCATGGCAGGGGGTGGCACTGGATGAGCTTTAAGGTCCCTCCCAACCTAAACCATCCTGGGGTTCTAATACTACATGGTGTGTTTCAAGCTGAACACTCTTCTGCCATCTTAATTTATTTTAAATCTTTCCAGCAAAATATTTCCCTGGGGAGCATTATTGGATAAGGTTGAGCCACAATCGAGTATTTAAGAAAAACTGCAAAGGAGCTATTTTATCTCAGGCTTCCACTTTCTGTGGAGCAACAAACCCTTTTATTTTATCAGTAGGGGCTGTTCATACCCTACTTTGGATTCTTCAAACACAGAATGAAGCAAATCATTGCAAGGAGAATCAGTACTGCACAACTCAAACCCTTTTCCAGAACTTCTTTCCCACAAAGCCTTGTCTGAACACAGGAGAGGATATGACACATGTCTGTGGCCCAGAAGTGATATTGATTGACGGTCTGACAAGTTCTGTCACTCTGGTTTATTTATAGTGTGTGCACAAGCAATCAACAATCTCTCTAATATTTTTGGACAGTTGCTCCTAGTTTTCAGGATGAGTTTTGCTCATCCAGATGCATCCCGTACCCAGACAGCTGCAGTAAGGCCTGGGAGGTTTGTTTTGGATGTAGGTGGGAAGTAGAACCGAGGTGGAATTGAAATAAGAATGGAACAATCTCTTTTGTCCAACAGCTTGCAACTGTATTGAACCTTAAAAACAGGTCTGAAAGCAAGTTTAGCCTGAGCAAGAGAAAATCAGGGCAATGTGTGTCCAAAACAGTGCTTCTGTCACTTTCTTGATGTGTTTTTGGGCTCATAAATTCTCCTAATTCCTGGCATAATGAAGTAAACAGCTTCCAGCTGATGTATGGCATCATGCAACCACAAAGTCCCATGGAAAAGCTCAGAGTTCTGTGCAAAATCATCACTTTCCCAGCCAAATTCCCAAGCAGCCAGGATTCCTCAGGGCAGGGAGGGCGCCCCCATCCATCCCCTTGTCTTTGACCTCCAGCTGGGAAAAGCTCCTCCAGGCAGGCAGGACCCCATTGTGTCAACACTGTGACCCTGTGGAATGGAGACAAACAAGCAGTGCCACATGTCCAGGCTCTCCTGCCAGGCACTGGAGGGTTTCTCTCCATCACCCCATGCCAGAGGCCCCTCTGCCACTCCCAGCTCTGCTTTCTTAGGAGTCTGTGCAATGTAAAGGAAATGGGCATCAAAAGAACACATTTCCTGCCAGATTCCTGAGGGTTTTGTTGCGATTTTGGGTTGGTTTCTCTGTGGGGTTGCAGCAGCATGGTGGTGTTATGGGTGATGCCCGTGGAGCTCCAAGTGTTGTAAATGTAAAATGTGGATGTAAAATGTGGATAACCCATAAGGAAAGTTCCTTAAGGAGCGTGTGCTTTCACACAAATGGGATTCCCCACCCTCTGGATCAAGCTGTGATCCTGGGGAGGGAGAGGAAGGAGGCAGAAGGAGGTACAGACATCTTCTCACCAGAGAGGACCTGTACTCTTCCTCATCCTCTGCTCTGCAAGTCCAGAGCTGCCTCTCCCTGTGAAATGTCTTCACAATCCTGGGAATGTGGAGCTGGAGTGATGGGATATTGGGAAGGAATTCCTCCCTGTGAGGGTGGTGAGCCCTGGCACAGGGTGCTCAGAGAAGCTGTGGCTGCCCCTGGATCCCTGGAAGTGTCCAGGGCCAGGTTGGACACTGGGGCTTGGAGCAGCCTGGGACAGTGGAAGGTTGGTTTTGCATGGCTCTGGGTAATGAGCAGGAAATAGTTGCCATTTGTGTAAAGGGAAGGACCCTTCAGGGGAAAAAAGAATCAACTGTAAAAGGTCTCCAGGAGTGAGATTGTCAAACGTGAGAGCAAATCTTTTTTTAAAGCCATTGCTGTGTCTGGTGCATCCACATTCATTTCACTGCTCCACTCTTGGGCTGATGAGGCTTGAAACAGTAATAAGGGGGTGGCATTTTTTCATGGGAACAAATGTATTTATTATCCTCAGAGCCTTCAGAAATGCTGGATTCTCAACCATCCATTAACTTGCTCTTCAGAACAGTCCCACCCTTGCTTTCAGCTTTTCCTCTATTTTTACATCCATTTAGCATGAGTGGGCTGGAATAGCTTCATGGCAAGGCGGCGAGTGAGTGATGGGGTAGCTGTGGTTATGTGGGATGATCAGTGGGAAATGAGACCTGCTCCCGAGCTCCTGCAGCATCCAGGTGCATCTACCTGGCTGCTTGTCCAAGGAGAGGCATTGGGAGAGGTTTGGGTAGAACTTGCCATGGAAATGTGTCCCATCACACCAATGGATCTGTGCATTGGGGGAGGAAAGAAAAGGTGATCCCATCCTTCCTGTCCTGAGCTGGCAGAGGAGGATTCACCCAGGGATGATTTAAACAGTTCCCACTGAGCAGGGAAGGCCTGGCAATGCCTTCCCAAAAGGCAGGAGGAGATGCCCGGCCTAAGCCCAGAGCTCTGCAGCTGTGTGAGGAGCCAGGCAGGCTGGGAAGATCCTTCTGGAATGAGATTGGCTCCTGCCATGGGAGAGCAAGCTTTGATGACACCCCTGCTGCAAGTCCTTTCGGAAATGCTGGAGCTCTTCATCTCTGGAGGCTGCTTTCCGATGCAGGATGAGTTCCCAGATGTCTTTCTCAGCTCTTTTCCTTGTGTCCCCTCTCCATCGCATCGCCAGGCACGTTCTTTCCGGTGTCACTGCTCCCAGCAATCAACGTTCAAGGGCCTTTGCTGCCAGTCTGGCTCGTGGAGGCTTTGGTGGAGCTGTGCCAGGGAGCCTACACGGTGTCTGCTCTCTCATTTCTCACTTTTGGGGTAATTCCTCAAGTACCAAATCTGCACATTCATTTCCCAACATGAGATTTTCTGCAGGAATAAATTCCCAGTCGCACTGAAGGGAATGGATTTACAGCTGCGTGTAGCTGAAGGCATGAAGTTTCTCACGTTTTTGTCCTGAGAAGGTGCTTGTAAATCCTATTTTTTAAGAGTTTCTGAGGGCTGGGCAGTAAAGAATGAGAAATGCTGGATGGGCTTAAAATAGAACATGAAACTGTTTTGCAGGGGAAAATGCTTTGGCTCCATCTGGCTGACCCGAAGAGGTGATCACAAAGCAGAAATGTTCCTGGGGCTGCTGCAGCTTCAGAGCTGTCACTGAGCAGAAACAAAGGGGCGGACAGTGGTTAATGGGGTTAGAGGGAGGATTGGTAAACCAGAATCACAGAATCAGGTTGGAAAAGCCCTCCAAGAGCACTGAGTCCAACCATTTCCCCAGAACTGCCAAAGCCACCACTGTCCCCGAGCACCACATCCACATGGCTCCAGGCATGGGGACTCACCTCTGCAAATCATCTCTCCTATTTACCCACCTCGGAGCGGAGCGATGAATGCCACAAGAGGGACAGTTCTGTGTGGCTGCCTGGCTCTTCCTTCCAGGGAATGCTGGTGGTTAATGAGCTCTCAATTGCAGCAAATGTGGAACTGGAGTCCTTGGGAGTTCAAGGAGTTGAAGTGTGGTTTTACAGTGCTTTGTCCTGCCCTTAGATAAAGGAGTTTATCATCTGTCCCTGTAAAAATCCTTGTGACAGGGCCACTTTCAGGAGTCTGCAAAGAAAAAGAATGAAGGAGAACATTTTGTCTTGTAAATTAATGTCAGCTGCTTGTAGCAATTAAGGCCTTGATCAGATAATGGTCAATGAAACTACTCTTGAAAAAGTGAAATGGCACACTCTGGATTTCAGTGTTGTAAGTGACAATTCCCAGTGGGTGGGAGGCTGAGATGTGGACCATAGTAAGGGCTCTGTAGCCAAGGAGAAGCAAATTCTCTTTCAAGAATTTCAAGAGAACCTTCAGAGCCTTAGCACTTGTGTATTGTCATTGTTTGGGTGTTATTTAGATGATTTTGATGCAGAAACAATTGAAATACATGAAAAATTAAAGATAGCGTTTAAATACCTACTTGATTCAGCCCCGTGTGCTTCTTGCTTTGCACAGTTATTGTGTGGTAATTTTTAAAGCAGCTCAGTCTGTGTTTCAGAGCTGGAGTGCTTTGTGTTTTCCTTGGGGAGGAGATTAAATGAACACTGCCTTTCTTATTCCTATTGACTGTGGAGATGATATTAAATTAAAATAAGCCACAAAACAGCTTTGGATTTCTTCTATGAGGAATCTAATAAATTTTGTTCAATATTTTTCATCTCATTTTCTTTCCTTCTGCGCCACTGCAGAGCCTCAAGCCCAGCAGGGACAGGGTCCTGTCATGTGCACATCCATAGAAAGTAAAGGATGTTTTCTTTCTGTTCCTGACATTTTCATGTCAGGTGGGTTTGAGCCTCCTGCTTTTATTTTTCATTCAGAGTGACGAGGCAGGACAGAAGTGGTGGGAGGGGAGCAGTATCAGCAAGAGGAACAGGAATTTACAGGAGGTCTCTTAGGTTTTCCAGGGGGAAAATCAGAGCAGGGTGCTGGATGCTTTGGTGTTGTCACCTCTCCTGAGATCATTCCTGGTTGTTGGATCCAGTGCCACCCCCTGCCATGGGCAGGGACACCTTCCAGTATCCCAGGGTGCTCCAAACCCCATCCAGCCTGGCCTTGGGCACTGCCAGGGATCCAAGGGCAGCCACAGCTTCTCTGGGCAACCTGTGCTGATGTTTTATCTCATTGTAAGAAATGTCTCCCTCATATCTAATCTAAATCAACCCTCCTTCAGTTTGAAACTTTTTCCTTTGTCCAATCACAACAGGCCCTGCTGAATAAAAAATATCTCGTGTATTTTTAAACCTGCTGGATTTTGAGTGCTGGGAATTTCCAGGCATGTTTCTTCTGGCACAAATTGCCCCAGATTCTGCTCCTTTCTTATTTTTCACTGTGTCCACAAAAAGGAGCAAACCACATTAATTTTCCCGTACCTTTCCCATCTCTGCTTTGCCTTAAAATAGAAAGGACAAGTTTTCTTGCTGGAGGTCAGCACTTATCAAAGTTTATGAGATCAGAGTGGAAGATAGTGCGGAGCAGGGCTTCTTTTTGCATCCAAAGCTATTAAAGCTTCCTTGATAGAAATCGTGTTTATTTGAGCCGAAATGAATCCAAACCCAGCCATACCTCACCTTCAGAACAACAAAAGATACCACAGGAAGGAAGAGTCCTGCCAAGCAGAAAATAAACCCCCAAAAAAGGAGAAAGACCAATTGAGTCTCCAGCCCTGGAGGGTTTAAAAATAGGTGTGGATGTGGCACTTGGGGACATGGGTAGTGGTGGCCTTGGCAGTGCTGGGGTTGGACCTGATGGTCCTGAAAGTCTTTTCCAAGTGAAACAATTCTGGGATTCTATAAATGCACAGTTGTCTCCATCTGCCTGAAATAAATCCTCCAGTATTCAGCTGGGTGGAAAGTCTTACCCAAAGCCACACTTTTCCTGTGGTTTGACTTATTTCAGGCTCTTTGTTTAATGTATAACCCCAATGTTACAAATTTTGGTCTGAATAAAGGAGGGGGGTTTTTCCCTGAATTTGACAGTGAGTGAGTGCTTGTGGCACCTCAGAGGGCACAGGTGAAACATTTGTGACCCCACAGAACTGTGTTTGTCATGGCTGGTGGCTAAGGACTGTTAATTAAGGATTATTACTATAGACTGCAGCAGTTTGTGGGATTCAGGGCTTATGTGGGGGGATTTTCCAGCAGCAAAGGTCAAAAGAACCTCTTGGAGCCCCAAGAGACTCATCTAGGTCCCTTGGAAACGAGCAAGGGACTTCCCAACACCATGGCACACACAGCCATCATCATCTGTGCCCATGGCAGGGGGCTGGATTTAGGATGATCTTTGAGGTTCCTTCCAACCCCAGCCAGTCTGAGATTCCACTGAACCGTGTGCCAAGAGGGTAAAGGCCCATGGAGAAACACAGGTGGGAGCATTTTAGGGAAAATACACTTCAAGAAGTCAGCTGGAGGTGGTTTAGCACCCCTGGCCAGATTGTCAGGAAGAAACAGGAAGAGTGTGGAGCAATGAATGTCCTGGAAAAGACACGGTTATCTTCTAATGAACTGGAGAGAAGGGATATTTCTGATTTAAGATCCTCATCATTAATGCTCTGCTTGCAATCACTGGATCTGCAAATAACTTTCTAAGGAGCTTCTTGATTGCTGAAAGGCTTTAGATATTCCTGGGTACGATGACAACAGAGTTCTGTGAAGCCTAAAAAAAAAAATTCTGTTAAACTGCTGCTTATCCAACATTAACTACAGCAATTTTTAATTAACCTGATTTAGAAGCCAAATATATCACTGATGAAAATGAGAGGGTAGAACATCCAGTCATTTATTCCAGTACAGTGGTCATGATTGTTGAATTAGATTTATTCAAATGAACCTCAACATTTTGCCACAGAAGTCAGTGGTGCCAGGGTTTGGAAGCAGTGGGATCTGGGGCATGGGAGGGGGGACTGTGCTGTGGCTCTTTTGGTGCTCAGAAGAGGGAAGTAGGGACCCACGCTTGCTTTTATTTAATAAAATAAAATATTAAAAAAGATGGGTGTAAATCCACTGCTAATTACCTCCTTCCAGCCTTTGCTGGCAGCCAGCAGCCAGTATCAGTGGGGCTTGGCATGGAAACACTCTCCAAGGGTCATTCCTTTGGCTCTGCTCTGGGATGATGGCCAAGGGGACACACAGATAAACGGGGCGGTGACGCACAGCAAAGCCAAATTGTCCACCAGCAAAGCAGGATAATGTGTCCCGTTCACTCTGCCAGGGGGATTTGCTCAGCAGCACCTAAGAAGGATGGAGTTATTCAGGTGTTACTCTTTTCAGGAGGGAAAACTTCCAGAAGATGGAAGGAAATGAAAATGTGGCCAGTGACAGGGAACAGCTGGAGCTGTGCCAGGGGATGTTTAGGTGGGATATCAGGGAAAGGTTCTTCTCCAGAGGGTGCTGGCACTACCCAGGCTCCCCAGGGAATGGGCACGGCCCTGAGGCTGCCAGAGCTCCAGGAGAGCTTGGACAGCGCTGCCAGGGGTGCCCAGGGTGGGATTGTTGAGGGGTCTGTGCAGGGACAGGAGCTGAACTGGATAATCCCTGTGGTCCTTTCCAGCTCAAGACATTTTGTGCTTCTGTGGAAAAGACCCAGGTGCAGAGATTGTGTCTGTGGTCTCCACACAGGACAGGAATTTTCAGTGAAGCAAGAGTTGGATGCTGGACACCTGCACTGTGTGGGTCCACACAGACCCTGGGGTGTGCCACGATTTCCAGCCTCCCACTTTCATCACACAATTCCCCTGAACTCCCTGTGACCTCTCTGAGTGAGGCTGATGCAAAGTGAAGATGCTCTGCAACCTTCCCCAAAGTGCCCATTAAACTCTGCCTGGCTCCCAAGGTTCCAAGCATGTTCCTTCCAGGTGGCCTGGCAGGTAATCAGGGCCCTCCTGGGAATGGCCCTTGTGCAGCCATGGGTGAATACAAGGCTGGCATGTTTTCCTGCAGGATCCCTGCCTTCCCTTCAGCAAGAAACTCTAATGGAAGTGCTGAGCTCTCCAAAGTGCTGCCACACAGCCCAGGAAAACCTTTCCAATACCACTGTGCTGGTGGGATTTTTTAACCTGAATTCCATGGTCAGTGTGGATTTTTCCAGCAGTTTTCTCCAAAGCACAGTGAACACACCTTCATTCTGCATTCTGATCCTTGTTTCCTACAGGAATAAGGATGAAATATTGATGGTGTCACGTGGAAATCTGTGGAGCACATTCAGGGTCCTTCCTATTCCCAGAGAATCCACCTGTGTTCTCCCTCAGTGGCCTCTATGCACACACAGGTTGTTGATTGCTTTTCAGGGGTGCCATCCTTTCTTGATTGATAAAATCCTAATTCCTAAAATTCCTGTTTTTCTCTCCTTTCAGGTTATCCAACAGGCTATCCCACTGCTGCCCCAGCCTACAATCCCAACATGTATCCAACCAGCAGCCCCGGCTATGCCCCAGGTAAAAATCCTGAAAACATTCCTTGCTCATCCATTTCCAGGCACACACTGGAGATAAAAAATAATATCTCACCCTTTGATTCAGCTTTTGGTTGCTTGAGATGTTTATTCTGAATGGTTTTGCCTCATAAGGGCTGCAGGATTTTAGCACTTCCAAGTGAAGCTGCCTTTTGAGCTCAATGTGCAGCAGGAAGAGCTGCTTGCATAAGGAACACAAAGCTGGACTTCGTGCCAGTCTTGCTAAACCCTCTCTGCCCTTAATTGCCAAGTTTTCAGTCTCTCAGATGTCATAAAATCAGTGGATCCCCAAGCTGAGACACTTTCCAAGGCTGATGAAACAGGAATGAGGGGTTTGTTGCGAAAATCTTTTGGTTTTGTCTTCTCCACATCACAGTTTACACAAATTCCATAAAACTGTTTATTGTGGATGATTCTGGAAGGGATCTGTTGTGTTTTGTTTGGGTTTATGTGCTTTTAATAAGGTCTTTAGCTGCATTTCTTCCCATTAAAGCCTTAACATGAAACATGAAACAATTTTTGTTCCCCTGGATTTGTGCTGGCCACCCTCAGATTCCCCTGAAGGATAAAACACTGAAGGAATTAAATAAAAACAACTCCACAGAGTAGGAAAAAGCCCATAAATTTATTAGTAGCTTGTCCTGCCAGAGGCTGGCAATGTCCTCCCTGCTCAGCCAGGAATATAAATACTGCAGCATTCCAGCATTTTGGCCTGGATATTATAAAATGTCACTTGTCCTCAGTCGTGCAGGCAGCAGCTCTTCCACTGAGTGGGCAGCTGGCCAAGGGAACACCCAAGTGAGAGGAAACCCCAAATCACTGCAGGACAGGGATTTGGCGGGGGTGGGGGGGGATGGTCCGTATTTCTTCTTGCACATCTTAGATACCATCCTTGTGGGGGTGGTTTCCATGAGAAAATATATTGAAACAACCCTCAGAAATGTCCAACTGGTGGAAAAGAAGTGCCAAAAAATCTCCCAGCAGTGGGGACATGTGACAGAGTGACAGCATCCTCAACTGTGTTAAATGGAATTGGGCTGAACTGATTCTGTGGTTCAGTGGCTGAGTTAAAACCTTCATCAGTACAGGGAGTGTTTCCTCAAATTGAAGGAGCTGCTGTCACACAGGAGGCTGGAAAAAACCTGGAGAGGAATGTGCTCCTGGTGTCCTTCAAACACACTGGGAATCAGCTTGGAGGTTAAAGTCTTGGACTTCTGAAACAATAGACTAATTCTAAATATGTTTTCAAGGGGTTTTAGACATTGAGTCTAAAAAAGAAAGAGGTGCTGCATGTTCCCAGCAGAATTACTGCTCCTGAACATCCCATCTGTGGACAAAGTCCTGTTCCAAAGCTCCCAGGCTGGGAAGGAGGTGGTACCTGCTGGCAAAAATCTCTCTAGCTTACCAAAAAGCAGTCACAAACCAAAAGTTCCTCTGATTCTCCATGTGGAGATTAACCAGGGAAAAGTGCCCCTCAATACTGCTTGGAACAGAGGGTGGGAAGGGTGGGAAGAGCTTGTGGTTTCTGAATTCTTGGGATGTAACTGCAAGCAAAGTCTCTTGATGGAAACCATTCTGTCCCAGCTTGATCACACTCTCTGTGCCACCCTAAAGATGCTCCTGCTCACTCCCAAATGTCTCTTGCCTCAAACCTCATGAATTTTTCTGGATTCTGTGCAAAGTCTTGGTGGGAGATCAACCCCTGAGTGAAGATAACTCCAGTTTTCAAATCCCACCTCCTTTTGTCCCTGATATTCTCCAAATACTCCCTGATGCTTCGTTGGAAGTCAGGGATGCTCATGCTCTTCTCTTGACTTCATGGTTCCCAAAATCCACGTGGGAAATTAAATGATGTAGTGACCTGAGCATTGTAACAGCATCAGAAGGAAACAGGGAGAGGAACTTGGAGTCCCTTTGGTCCAGTCCTCCAGTGAGGAAAGAGAAGTGGTAACTGGAGCCACTCTTGATTTCTCCCTCTCCCGGTGCCAGGTTTCTAGTGGATATTTGCTGGTGTTTGAGCACAAAAGGCGCTAAATTCTTGCCCAGATTATTACAAAGGAACTCTACAAGCAAGGGCTTGAGTTGGACTGGATGATCCTTGTTGATCCCTCCCAACTCAGGATGTTCTGTGATTCCATCAATTCCTTTCCATTCCACTTCAAGTTCCTGCCTTGTGTGATTTTTCCTGCTGCATTTTCCCACAGTTTTTAGAGGGAGGCACACAAGACAAAACACCAGCATTGCAAACTCATGCTTGCAGTAAGCCTAGATTTTTTAGGACACCCTTCTTAAAAAATCCCTTTTACATATGCAAAAATAAGCATCTAAAATCACTCTGCTGCAGAGCCACAATTAAAAAAAAAAATTATGTATGTCTTCATTAAGCCTAGTGCATGTTCCCTCACAGGCATTCTGTCTTCCTCGTGGTTGTTTTGTTTTAACTTCCTTCATTAAAGCCTCCCTTTTTTATTTTCCTGAAAGTAGGACACACACTTTGCTCGTGGAGGCTGGCTGAGGCTGGGAGCTGTGTTTATTAATAATGCAGGGCAAAAGTAATGGCTTTGCAGCGGTGCCCTTACAGAGCAGAACTGAAATCAGCCTCAGAAATTAGGGATCTGTGTGGGAATGTAGTGGGACAGGATGGAGGCTCCACTCCCCCATTCCTGCTTCTGGATCCTGCCTGGAGGAAAGGCTGCTTTGCAGAAGGAAGCTGGAGCATCAGCAGTGCTCTGAGCCATCCTCTAGAGGTGCCCAGGGACTCTTTGAGGACACCAGTGGGTCTCCTAAGGGGTATCTTGGGGTCTGGAGAGGTGAATATCCTGCAGTTCCTCACAGGGCTTTCTAAGGATAAAAGCTCCCATCGTTTTGAGGCGCTCAGGCACGGGACTGCCTGGGGAATTAAGCTTATTGCAAATTTTGTTTAGGGCTGGAGGCTGTATCCATCACAAATGAGGTTGTCAGAGGGAAGCAAGATATCCTCCAATGGTTTGAAAGGGTTCGTAGTTTTGTCTTATCCACTTAAAAAATGTCCTGAACATTCCCACCTTGTCTAAAGGTCCTGTCAGGAAAACAGAGCAGTCCCAGTGCTGCAGAGATCCACAGCTCCCATTTTTCGCTCAGTTCCCACTGGTTGATTTGCCAGGGATTAAACTGATAATGAATAAAACCTCTTTATTTTATTTATTTTTAGTTGAGAGGATAAAACAAATCTAGAAGACTCTGGTTGGAGGTGGCCCTTAAATGATATTAGACAGTCATGGCTGGATTGTGATCCCTGTGAATAATTGCAAAGGACCAGGAGGTATTAATGTTCCTGGAAGCCTCCTTGATCCACCTTTTGTGTAGTTTTAAGTGATGGATTCTCCAAGGATCCATGATTTAATAAAGAACATGCAGAGCTGTGGCAATCTCCCAGCCATCTCCAACCCAAATTGCCTTGATTTTGTGGCAGGTTTAATGTGGAGAGGGAAAACCACAGAGGAGGCATTCGTGTAACATTGGAATGAATTGTCTCATCAGTCTTGGAGATTAAAACCTCTGTGAAATCCAGAGGCAAAAATGAATCTGAATCTGAATAAAAGCACAAGTGAAGGAATGTTTCTGTCGCAGCGCTGGGAGTTGCTCTCTGGTGTGATGTTCCCGAGTGCAGCCAACCATGGAAAATAAAGCAAGGCAGCCTGGAAATCCTTAATAACTCCCAAACCTTTGGGAGAGGGCAGAGACTTGGAGCAGAAAATGATCAGTGCCTGAGTGGAGGAGAAATGGGGATTGAATCTCTGACTTCCCACAGACCTCCTGGTTTTCTCTTGAAGGAGGAGAAGGGAGGAGCAGGTTTCCCCATCTCCAGCAATGGAGCAGCATCTGGGTGGATCTCACAGCCATGAGTATCTCCCACAGCTGATGATGACTAGTCAAGCAGCACTGCTGGGTGTCCTCCATGCTCCCCATTCCTGTCTGAGTCCAGGAGAGTCTCAGGAGGGTTTGGTGGACCAGCAGACCTGCAGCAGTGCTTCCCTGCACTCTCTGGGGAGTGGATTTCCATCCACTAGGATGTGTTGTGCTGCTGCGGGCTGTGGCCCCAGTGCCAATTCCTCCTCAGCCTCCTCAATCCCTCATTCCCAGCTTCCAACCCTGTGACACTCCAGATGTACAGCTGGACCTTCAGAGAGGGTTAATTCAGAGTCTGAGCAGAGGTGGAGGGTGTGAAACATCTCTGCTCAGCCTTGGGACACCAGGAAGATTTCCAAGCCCTGACTAAGGTGTGAAGTCCCTTCCATGGGGCTCAGCACCTCAGGGGTAGGAACTTGGGGGGAAGAGATTAGCAAGGTGATTCCAGTGTGACATAAGTGTGGCAAGTTGTCTCCCATTGCTCTGTGTGACGCCTCTTCTCTGTCTCCACCCAAGCCACACTTCTGATGAAGCAGGCCTGGCCCCAGACCTCCTCGTCCTGTGCCACCGAGGGCACCTTCCACCTTCCGGTGGACACCGGCACTGAGAACAGAACCTACCAGGCTTCTTCTGCAGCATTCAGTAAATAAACCTTTCCTTCTGGGGTTTCACTGGGTTGGTTTGTGCCTGTTTGCCTCCCCTGCTGGGGCTTGATGTGTGGGCAGGGATCACAGAATCAAGGACTGGTTTGGGTTGGGAGGGATTTAAAGACCATCTTGTTCCAGCCCCCATGGGCACCTTGCACTAGACCAGGTTGCTCCAAGCCCCATCCAACCTGGCTTTGATGGATTAAAACCGTGAAGGATTATGAAAAGGAGAGCACTGACCCTCCTGCTGCTCCTGCAGAGGAGGAATTCCAGTGGAGAAGGTGAAACCTCTCTCAGCTGAGTGTTTGATCCCTGGGAGCAACCTGGGTTTGTTTACAGCTGTTTATCTCCAAAGGGACATTACTCCCTATTCCCTTAAAACCAGTAGAATTCCAAAATAAATGCTGATTTTCAAGGAGCACTGTTGAAACTCCCACCTTGTAATCCCGGCTGGCTGAGCAGGAGCAGGGGGAGGAGATGCTGTTTAGGGATGCAGTCAAACAGGATTTTCCAGTGCAGCCTTGTCATCTCATCCCTGAAGAGGATAAGTAGTGCCTCCAGGAGGGCTGATAAGCTCCCTGATAAACCCTGGGATGCTTTCCCTGGTATGTGGGGTGTCCTCTGGCCCCTGTCTGACTGTTCCCTGCTAAATCTGGGGCACGAGTGGCATGGGGTCAGAGTGTTCCTCACCTTCCAGCTACTCCAGACTCCTTTTTCCTACTAAATAAAATCAATTACACAGCCAAGTGAGAGGAAGAAATATAATTTCTTTTTCTTTGATGAAAAGAGGTATTAAAAATAAATATTTTAAAAGCCTTTGGGAGACTTTCTTTTGGAGAAGGGATGTCCCTACCATTCCTTGGGGTAGGGGCTGTACACCGGGCATGATCCAACCCTCGGAGAATCTCTGTCGCCTCTTCTGGACTGGCTCCAGCAGCTCCACATTCTTCTGCTGTTGGCCTCAGAGCTGGGGCAGCTCTGCAGGTGGGGTCTCACCTAAGGGAGGCAGAGGGGTAGAATCTGGATGTGGACATCCAGTCAGTTCCTTGCCCAGCTGAGGAATCCTGCATGTGGTGAACCCTGGAAACAATCGGCAATGGCAACACAAAATTCCCCACTGAGCTCTTTCTCCCCCCTCAAGCAGCCTTTTATAGAAAAACATTTCTGTGCAATCCAGGGCACTTGTGAGCTGCAGGATCAATAAGACTGAGATTTCTCGAGTGACATGAGGGATTTAATCAGCAATTTTAATAGAAGCTGGAGCTTAAAGGCTCACTGCTGCTGAATCACAAAGCGGCAGCAGCACGGGCCACGCCAGCCTAATCCTAATAAGGTGTTAGTCATAATTAGGTTTCAATATTATCTGCCAGACAGAGAGGAGCCTCCATCATCTTGTGTCATTAAACCTTGATTTCACATTGTTTTACCTGCAGGTTGTTCTGTTTTTTCCCCAGTTTATAAACACAGCAGATTACATCTGCCTGGGTTATTATGTTTAATACCTTTTTAATATAGGAGATAAACTGTCCATAATTCATCAGCCAGGAAACCACTGCAAGTTTTGGTATTAAAAGTGGTTATGCAGGTCCACACCTCTAGACACCCCTCAGAAATAAAGTGTGATGCTGAGAACTGGCAGCCTTTGAGGTCCGTGTTTGAAAAAATGTGTTCAGAATAGAAAAAAAAATCCATGAGATGGAAAAACAGGAGGTTGGTTGGTCTGTGGGTGACGTTTTGTGTTCCTGGAGGAGTCCTGATGGAGGAGGCTGCACTTCTGCACTGATCAATATTTCAAACCTTTTCCATTTCTCATTCAAAGGTGGTTTCTCTCCTGCTCATGTGAGTGAGGAAAAGAGTCACAGCTATTCCCCTTGTTAATTAACACCTGTTTTTCCAATCTGCAGTAGTCAGGAGGGGGTGAGATGCTGTTTGGGAGTTCCTAAAAGCTCTGTGTGTTCTTCACACTGTTTCACTGCTTGGAGGATGATGTGGGATATTAGACTTGAAATCTTGGCCTTCTCTAATTGCCAAACACTGGTGGAGTAAATAAATTAAATATATTTGAGTGTTTTGGCTGGGCTGAGCCTTGACTTCGCCTGTGCGTCCCACGCAGTCCTCGGGGCTCACGGGATGGTTTCTCCCAGCCCTCCTGGCAGCCCTGAGCAGCCATTCCAGGCCCTGACTGGGACCCCTCTTGTCTCTGGCAGGGTACACTGCGGGGACTCCCTACAAGGTGCCACCGACCCAGAGTAACAACGCCCCTCCTCCCTACTCGCCGTCTCCCAACCCGTACCAAACCGCGATGTACCCCATCAGAAGTGCCTACCCACAGCAGAACCTGTACACCCAGGTAGGTGCCACCTCCCGTGTCCTCAGCCGCGCCCCAACCCACCTGAGCTTCCTGCAGGCCTCTCAGGGCAAAGAGATCACCCTCACCTTGGTGGGGTGGAGGTGCCGAAATCGCCTTGACATCCCTTCCCACTGAAAATCCTGAGCTTCTCAGAGCAACGAGGCCCTGCAACTTCTCTGGGTTTTCTCTTTTATGTTGAGCAACCAACTTTCCCAGCAGCTACAATAATCTCATGGAGCAATTTCCCTGTGCCTTGCTGAGACTGGAGCATCTTGCTGATCCACTGTCACCAGGCATAAGCCTTTGGAATCCAACCCACCCCTGCACACTGGTTCTTCTCCGATCCCAGCAACAGAATCTGCCATTTGTCCTGTCAACCTTTGTAGCTCTTGAAAGAAAGAAGTGATGGAATAGTTGCCCTGCACCTCCTTGTCCCCTTAATCCAGACCTTCAGATGTTTTCTAATGGCTATCACTAATGCACAGTAAAATCTCCCTCTTGCAGATTCAAATCCTTGTTTTCTTTCCTCCCATGCCTGGTTTGCAGCTCCTGACAGTGTTGCTGCCTGTCCTGGGGACAGCAGTTCTCTCCCTCATACATCTCCTTGTTTCCGGCCCTTCATTATTTTGCATGTGAAGCTTTTCTGTTGATTCCTTCTATTAGCATCCTTCTCCCCTTGTTTCAAAACCCTGCGAGTCTTGGCAGCCTGGATTTTGGAGCCCTGTTGGAAAGCCAAGATGATGACACAATTCCTGGACCAAATCACCAGGGAATCATCCAGGAACCATGGCTTGTCCTTTTCTACACCAGCAGCCATTTGTATCCAGGCCCTGTTTCATCCCATCAAAGGGAGTCAGCATGGTTTTTCCTGGATGGATTGACTCTTTGATTCCCTCCTCATCCATTCCACATATCCAGAGATTCAGGAGCTCGTCCATGGCAATCACCAGCCACCAGCCCTTGGGCAGTGCTCGACTTAGAGAATCGAGGAATCGTTAGGTTGGAAAAGAAGTGATGTGGAGTGATGAAGTGTAGTGATGGTGGGATTTTTTCTCTTTTCCCCCCTTTTCCAACAGGGAGCTTATTACACCCAGCCCGTGTACGCGGCGCAGCCCCACGTCATCCACCACACCACGGTGGTGCAGCCCAACAGCATCCCCTCGGCCATCTACCCGGCCCCGGTGGCCGCGCCCCGCACCAATGGCGTGGCCATGGGCATGGTCGCTGGCACCACCATGGCAATGTCAGCAGGTAAGGAGAGAACCCTTCCCATCCTCTGAAACCTGCACAAAAATTTCCCCAGTGTGTCCCAAGTGCTGCCTCAGCCTTGCACTTCACCTGCTGGTTCTGCTCCTTTGCAGGCAGTAATTTGCCCTAAATCCCGATCTGACTCAGCAGAGGAGGCCTTTGGTTTGGCTCACTGCTGCATCCTTAGATATATTATTCTCTATCCTTACATATATTGTTCTTTCCACTGTCTGTTCCATAAGTGAAGGGAAACCAACCCTTCCCAACCAGGCTGGTCCATCCTCAAGCAGTTGTATTTCTCTCAAGCTCCTTTTTTTAACACACTTATGGTCATGTTTTTTGTTTGACAAAATGAATGTTAACCCTGTTTTATCTATCCCAGCTCCTCTGCATTTTATGTGCTGATTCTAACTGCAATTAATTGATGGTACATTAAGTAAGATAGAGGCTGGTTTTATTTTTTTCCAAAGCCTGTATTTTTCTCCTTAACAATTCTTAGGATTGTATATTTAATTATGCCAAGAAATGCATCATTCATCCTTTTGCATCTGCATTAGCTGTGAAATAGGAGTCTGTAATGGGACACAATCCCTATTCCAAGCAGAGATATTGCAGCCTGGATGTGACAAGAACCACTCTGAGAGATTTACTGTTGCTTATATTGAGAAGTGGATAAATGTAATTAATGCACGTGGGATGTGTTAGAATTTCATTAATAACATTTGTAGAGAGATACCCAGAAACTGAGAATTTGGTTTGAGCACCCAGTTGCTCCCAGAAGAGAGTAGTCCAGGGCTGTGTTCTCCCTTCCCGTGAAGGCACTGTGCAAATTCTGGCCTAAAATCCCTCTGTTGACCAGCTGTAGATTTAAAAAAAGGCTCATCTTCATTTTTCCCTGGAGACCTGTTGTTTTTTTCCTCATGTCCCTTCCAGTTTGTTTCAGATCTGTGCAGAGATTTACTGTCCCAGTTTAGCCCAGTGCTTTCAGCAGGTAGATGTCAGCAGGTTGTGCCCAGCTCTGCTGCTGCTCTTTAAGGACAAGGAACACTGGAAAAACAAAGGAAAACCCTTAAGGTTAAGGGCCAGAGGTAGCATGGAAAATCCGCTGGAACTTCAGGTGTTCTTACTCTGTGGTGCTGGCTGATCCCAATCACATGGGTCCAACACCTTCAATTCAGGTCTGGCAGGCAGGAGGATTATCTGGGAAAAGGGAAAAGGAAAAAGGAGGCAGCTGATGCTGTTCCTGCCCCACTGTACCCACGGATGCCACTTCCTCTGCTCTGTGACAAGTGTTTGTCCGTGTCCCTGCAGGAACCTTGTTGACCACTCCCCAGCACACCGCCATCGGAGCACATCCAGTGTCCGTGCCAACGTACAGGGCTCAAGGAACCCCCACCTACAGCTACGTACCTCCACACTGGTAAACCACTGGCCAATCCATGTGAGTGCTGCCTCCAAACCCCGTCCAGCCTGGCCTTGCACACTTCCAGGGATGGGGCTTCTCTGGGCACCCTGTGCCAGGGCCTCCCCACCCTCACAGGGAGGAATTGCTTCCCAATATCCCATCTAGCCCTGCCCTCTGGCAGGTTGAAACCATTCCCCCAGGTCTATCACTGCATTCTCTGACAAAGAGTCCCTCCCCATCTTTATGTCACTGGAATATTTCTTTTCCCCTGCTGGGAGATCCCGCTGTTCATTAGCGCCGGGCTTGCGTGCGACTGCCTGTGTGTTCCTGTCGTGCTCAGGATCCCAGGAATCCCAGCTGCTTCTTCCTGGAGCCCCTGGCCCATCATGCCCAATTACCAGGACAGGCAGCTGGTGGGAACACGATGCTGCCCAGGGGTTATCTAAAATCTCTCTGTGCCACACAAATTATGCTGGGCTAATCCTGCCCCTCCCAAATTGGTGTGCAATTAGCAGGGAGCATCCCATCTGCATATTTGTAATCCTCTGCGTTAGATACCACCAGCGAGCTGCTGCTTTCCCAGCTCCCTTGCCTGAGAAATTGCCCACAGCGGGGGTTGAATTCCATATGGATCAGCTCCACATGGCACAGGGGTGCAGAGAGGAGAACATCCTCCTAACTCCCTGTTTTTAATGCATTTGCTCTCTTCCAGATCCGGAGTCAAACATTGTATGCAACTACACAAGTCTTACATCGGCGCTGCGGCTGCTGGGCTGCAGCGCCTCGTCTGTTTGCAAGAACAAAAGAAAAAAAAAAGTGCAAGGGTCACTTTATGCATTCTTTAGTGGTTTTTGTAAAAGCTGCTTTTTCTAATCTTCTGCCTCTTTTTTTCCCCCCTTCCTCCCCCTCCCACATGAATTGTGTAACACACATACTGACACTGAGCAATAGTCAAGTTCTCTCTTCGGTCCTATCATTTGAAAGCTCAGAATCTTCACTTTTCCAGCATTGCCCAGCTGAGTGGTGCAAAGATCCCCCCACTTCTTGTTCGTTTGGGTTCTTTCTGTTATTTTTCTGTTGTTGTTGTTGTTGACAAGAGCCTAGATTTTTTTTGGCTAGTAAGAGTGGTTGATGTTCAGGGTACTATGTGAAAAGCACAGCGCTGGTAGGCAGGCTTATTCTGATTTGGTTTGGGTATTTTTAGTTGAAGAATATAAATTATTCAATCTTCCATAACATATTACAAGAAAATTGGTGTCTTCCAGATAGCTGTCGTGATAGATTATAAATGCATTATCTGCAGTGGAATTCTGAACTCATCCCTTCTTTTTGTAGGAGTAAGAGAATATAAATATAATTAGTGATGTAACACACTTGTCTTAGGAAGCACGAGGACTGGTCACCAGCGGGTCTTTGGTCTGCTTTTTCCAGCTGGGCAAAGGGATGGTGGGTGATGGGAAGGGAGCAGCAGGAAGACACGTGCCCTGGGAGCATCCTGAACCTCTTGGGAAAACGGAATGCTCCCCCTCAGCCACGTCCTGGGGCAGTGTGAAGGAGAAGGCGGCTCCTTCCTTGTGTGGCTGCTGGCAGAGATGTGCTGGGCAGCTGCTGAGGGAAGCAAGGAGATGTCCAGAGGTTGGGCTGAAGAGCTTCTCCAGGTCCAAGGGTTGACCTGGAAAGCTCCTCTCAGTCTAGGGTTTGGTCTGAGGAGATCTTCCAGGTTCAGGGTTTGGTCTGAAGAGCTTCTCCGGAGCATGGTGGTGTGGGAAAAGAGGGCGTCTGGTTGATGGAGAGAAGTCTTCAAGGCAGGGTGAGGGGAAGGTGGGTGGCTTCACCTTGCACCCGTGGTGTTGGCAGGGCTGAGACCAAACCGCGCTGCCTGCGTGGCAGTTGAGGTGTCCCCCTCCCGTTCTTTGGGTTACAGCTCCAAGACTTCCAGGAGGAATGTTCATCCAAGCACAAATACCAGCACCATAGAGAAAGGCTGGGGAGGGGGATGATGTCTGGCTGCTCTGCTTGGGGAAGTGGGAGAGGAGGAAGCAATAGCAATAAACACGTCGCCTTCTTCACGGGAAGGCACCTGAGAAGAGGTGACAGCAGGGAAGGTGATCCACAGTTGACATGGACCAGGATGGAGGACACCAGGCACGCAGAGGCTATGGGCATCAGGGGCATTTGGAGGGGGCTGGCTTACCTGGGGACGTGGGGACAAGAAGCTGGTGACATTCCCCCTCGGGGTGTCCAAGTAGAGCAATAAGTTGTCTTGGGGCAGCAGAGGCAGTTTGGATTTGCAGACAATGCTTGTGGCCAGTTTGTTTTTAAATCCTTGTCACTAAACCCAGCATAGAAACAAGGTTTTTGGGATTTTATTGGGTTTTTTTAAGACAAAAACTTGGTTGGGTTTTGATTTTTGCCTCAAGTGTGCCAAAAGTGTTCTCTCGGTGGTGTCTCCCAGCTTGGCTTCTGCTGCCACTGTGAGGAGCTCCTCCCCTTGAGCATGGGCAGCCAGGTGGGGAGTAACAAGCCTAGGGATTGCCAGGAGGATTTTCCCTCCCACTGATTGGTCCCTGGTGGTTCGTCAGGTTGGGTGTTGGCATTGGCACTTCTGTTTGGGGGTCATTTGGGTGATGATGCTGGTTTTGAAGGAAATCTAGAGCAAAGCCCCTAAGCCTCAAGGGGAACAAAGTGGGGGAAGACTGGACACCAGTGCTGTGGGGTGGGGAAGGGGCACCCTTGGGCTGCACTTTGGTTTCATATAGAGGGAAAAGGAGAAAGAAAAAAGAGAAAAAGAGCCAATAATCAGTGGGTTTCCCATTTGGCTTGGCAAAGCCAAGGATTAGTAAAGAACAACAGGACCTTGGGAAATAACACCACCACATCTGTTTGTAGCACATTGCAGTTAAAGCTGGGCCAAAAAATCCCCAGTACATCCTAAGAATTGAAGACTTCTGAGATCCCATTTTTCCCTCTCTCATGTTGACTTTGTGTTACATACCAGGAGTTGTCTGTCAGCATTGAGTCAGGTCTCCCAATGTAAAGATGCTCTGGTTTCTGGGGTCCAACAAGCTTTGGGATCCCTGCAAACGACCTTTCCCAGCAGACACCATCCCACCTGTGTCCCAGACAGGCTGCACCACTTTAGGAACCACTGCTAAAATTTTGCCCCATGTGTGGAAAGGAGATGTTGTACTTTCTCCTGGAAGGGAAAAAACCATTAAAGGTGGTGGAGAAAGCCCCAGGAGTTGAGCATGGTGGATCACCCAGTGTTCCCACTGATGAGACCTGACATGGGGCAGTTGGGTTCTAATTCCTTTGCTTGGATCAATAGCAGATCCAGAGCTCCTCATCCCATTACTCCCAGGCAGAAATTCTCATTAACCAAGGCGTGGAGAGCTGAAGTATTTGCCACCTGTTGGGCCAGAGGCTTTAGTGAGGGCATTTGGTTACCAGCCCTGAGCAACAGAGTGGAACCAGGGCCACCACATGGCTCTGGGATCACCATATGGTGCCAGGCTTGGGTAGCTCCTTCCCTTCATGGGGCTGCAGTGCTGGGGAGATGCTCCCTGCCCTTTCCTTTATCCCAAGTCCTTCCCTTGGTCAAGTCATGGCTTACATGAGGGAAGGTCACAGTGGGGGACACTGGTGGGGGCCACCAGCTACTCAAAAATTTCATTCCAGCAAAGCTTTGCTGATGTTGGTTAAGGAAAAGGGTTTTCCACAGTGAAGGATCACACCAGGCATTAGTGGGGAAGAGCAGAAGGGGTTAAACCATCCTTAGCAGCCTCTGAAGTGTTTGAGATTAAAATTCCAGCTAAAGAGGAAGAAAAATAACTCTGAACCATTTACTCATCCCTGCCCTTACCTTCAATTCAAAACACAAACTGTGATGTGAGATTTGGGGGCAGAATAGGATTTTAGTGGTGGTGGTGACCCCCAAAGCCCAGGAGCCCCTTGAAGCCTGAGGCCATCATGCCTCCAAGTGGCTGAACCCTCCAGGCAAGGATTTCCTCCTGTGTTTTATGAATAATAAATCCCTCAGTTCGGCATTGTTGCAGTTTTGGGATGTAATTCCCAGGAAATGTTATTTAAGAGGTTTGTTTTAATGAGGGACGTTCAGCACATCAGCTTTTCCTCCAACCACGGGCATCCCACTGAATCTGGTCCTTCCCACAGAGACTCCCCCTGACTCTTTGCCAGCCCCTCCTGCATCCCCACAGGGAATGTGGGATGATGTGGTTCCCAGCTGGAGGGCATGAAATGGGATCCTGGTTTTTTACAGGGGTGGAAAAACAACATTTGAGGCTTTATTTTTGGTAAAATCCCACCAGCCAACAATAGCAATAAGAGCTGCTGGATACCCATAAATTTTTGGGTTTTTTGGTTTGGTGTTTTTTTTCTTTTTTTCAAATTGCCAATATTTTCAGGCCCTCCGACTCTTATCCCCAAACTGTGGTGACCCTCTGCCCATCTCCTCTTTGCTTTGCTCCTGAGCCAGGATCAGCCTCCAAATAATTTCTCCGCTCTGTGTTAGCATTCCCTTAGGGAAAAAAAAAGGGAAAATACAGCCTGTGATGGAGCTTAGGAGGGAGAAAATCTTGGAAAATACATTTCTGTGGCATGTTGCACCATAGCACTTGGAGATTCTCTGGCAATCAGGTGAAAGAACTTGGGGGAACGTTTGCAGGGCAGGAATAGCAAAATACTTGGTTTGACAGGAACGATTCCCGTTTGGAAGTGCTCAATTGTGCTGCTTGTAGGGAATAATCTTGATGCAACATGGCCACCTGCAGCCTCCCTGCGTCCTCCTGCAAGAGATGGAGCTGGGAGATGGAATTTTTCCAGGGGCAAAGGGGTTCAGGATCAGGGGAGGGATTTGTAGGGAAGCATGGCGAGGTGCAGGATCACACCCAAACCCTCCCATTCCCACAACACGGCCTCAGCCCACACCAGGCTCCCACCCCTCTTTCTGTGTAATTAATTTTAAATTAATTTCAACCGCCAGATCAGCTGGTTTTTAAGTATTATTGGACCTCTTAAATAAAAATAAATACCAAAAAAAAATTCCCTGAAAGAACAACAACAAAAAATTTAAACCCAAGAGTAACCACGTCTTCCAAGTCTACATCTCACAGGTGTGTAGGGAGCATGGCCTTGGACTGATGCCCTGGAGAGCCCCACAGCCTCAGTTTGTCCATCTGAAGTGTAAATTTGGGGTTATTTTCCCGTTTGTTTTCTGTTCTGGTTTTGGTTCTGAAGATCAGGTCGTGATCTCTCTGACAGATTTCAGCCAAGAGTTTGTAACTGTACGATATTTACTGTAAGATGTAGAACATTCGATAACTATTAAAATGTTTCCAAAAAAAAATTAAATAAATAAATAAAAGAGCCCAAGAGGGTTTGGTGGTTGGTTTTTTTGGCACAGTGATGTCGTGGAGAGGTGAATGGGACCAGCCACAAACCCTTTTTTGGGTTGATGGTTGAGGTTGATGGTCTCCAACCCAACCTTGGGTGTTATCCCAGTGATCTCAACATGGCCAAGTCAGCGTGATCTCAGAGAAGCAATTCCCATGGAAAGTGAAATGTGTGATCTTCGTGGTGAGCATCACCACCGTGTGCTCCTGAACTGAGACTTTGGAGAGAGGATGGATGGGTGGATGCAGGGGACCAGCTTTGCTCAGAGCAATCAATTCCTCAGCTGGGTTGTTGGGAAGGACTGTTGCCATTCCATGATCCAGTGATTCGTTATGCTGCGATGCTGAGCGCTGGCACCAGGTGATGGAGGGAAATCAGGAGTTCATGATGGTCCTGGAGAGTTCAGCAGACCCAGAGGGTGACCATGAAATGGCATCCAGTGTCCTCTGTGCTCCCAGCAGAGCTGTGTTGTGGCAGCATGGTTCCATGGGATGATGATTCCTGTGGCCGCCTTCACCGCAGCTCCTGGAGTTACTGTCCATCAGGCCACCACGCTGTGGCCACCACCAGGCCTCAGGGACAGAGAATCCTCCGAGCCAGCCAAGCCAAATGCTGCATTTGCTGTGCTGCTGTGGGACACCTTGGTGACAGGAGCAGGAGCTGAGCTGCCACCTCCAGCACTTGGCAGCTCTGAGTGGGACTGGCTTTCACAAAATGCCCAGTGTCCTCCATCCCCTCCACAGGGTCTTTGTGGGTGTCACTGACCCCTGAGGGCAGCCCCCAGCCCAGGTACCTGCTGTGGAGGACAAGAGATGGGCCACAGGTGAGCCTGGACTGGCTCCTTTGCATCACCCAAGGTGGCAGGAGCCACTCGATGTCACTCATCCATGGCTGTCACACCCCAACTCGAACCTCCCCTGGCACACTTTGTCGAGGCTGTTTCCCCTTGTCCTGTCCCTGTTCCCTGGGAGCAGAGCCCGACCTCCCCCGGCTGTCCCCTCCTGTCAGGGAATTGTGCAGAGCCACACGGTCCCCCCTGAGCCTCCTTTTCTCCAGGCTGAGCCCCTTTCCCAGCTCCCTCAGCCCCTCCCGGTGCTCCAGCCCCTTCCCAGCTCCGTTCCTTTCCCTGGACATGCTCCAGCCCCTGTATGTCCCTGTCAGGAGGGGCCCAGAGCTGGATGGTCACAGCAGCAGCGCTGCTGGAGGAGGGGACACGGGGACGTGAGCGAGGGCACGTGCACCCGTGCAGCTGCCCATGAGTCAGGGAGCAGCCCCCGGCCGTGCCACCCCGTGCCAGGCCCTGCCAGCACCCTGCAGTGAGGGACACCCCCTCCCTCCCGCCTCACTGTCCCCACGCTGTGTCCCTACAGCGTTAATGCTCCATTTTCCACCCTCCAGTACCCCTTTCTCCAGGAGGGAGCCCAGGGCTCCCCCTCACCCTTCCCTCCACAGCCCCTCACCTTGTGGGTGCTGTCCCATCACAGGGGTCACATCCTGCTGCCGGCGGGGAGGGGACCACGGAGGGGCTCCCCCGCCACCTCGCTCCTCACCTCAGGGATCCGGGACACCCGAAATCTGTTGGGGACATCCCATCAGCCTGTCCCCCCCTGCAGAGGGGACACACAACCGGGGGCTGTCCCTGCTTACCTGCCGATGGAGAGGATGGTCACCTCGCTGGGATGGGCTCCGGGTTTGGGGGCTTTGGTGGCACCGAGCGGTGGCAGCACCTCGGGCCACTTCTGGCTGCAGCGGGCACACGGGGCCGGCCCCTGCACCGTGTGCAGGTGCTGCTGGTGGTGGCAGGCAGCGGGAAACTGAGGCAGGAGGTGAAGCCTGGGGAAGAGGGAAATGCCATCAGCATGGAGGTGGTCCTACCATGGGGGTGCTCGGTGCAGCCTTAGGGGACCCTTACTTATTGAGGGGGGCACAGCTCGGTGGCATCAGCTGCTGCATCTGATGCTCCTTCAGCAGCTCCTCCAGCGCCGCTGCATTCTCTGTGTGTGGGAGGACACCAAGGAGTTGGGGGTCACGGGGCTCTGGCCCAGGTCACCCCCTCCTCCCCCTTCCAAGGGAGCCCCTGACCTTTCTTCTCGGTGATCAGCCGCACCAGCACCCCGATGGTGTCCTCATTGGCATCCTCCAGCTGGTAGATGGAGCTGCCACCTGGAAGCAGATGTTAGGAAGGGAGGGAAAACTCGGTGATGGGGGATAAGGCACCCCAAGGACAAGGAGGACAAGAAACCATGGGAATGCGCTGAGCAAGATGAGACAGATGTGGGATCACCAAAGGTGTCATGGCACAACCAGGGCTCACCGGTGCCACTGGGCTGGGGCTCCTTGCTGGCGGTGCAGTGATAACCCCTCTTCTTCAGCAGGTTGCAGACCAGGATTCCCAACAATCCCATGGCACAGAAGACCGGGACGATGGTCAGCACGGCTGCCTGTGCTGCTGCTGCCTCCTCCTCCTCTTCCTCACCCAGCAGGGTCACCCGTGTCCCGTTGGTTCCCGGTGCCCGGCCCAGCATTTCGGGGCTGCGGGCTCGCCGCCGGCCTGCAGGGAGGCACGGGATCAGCCTCAGAGAGGAGCTTTGTTGGCATTAAATCCCACTTCCCCAGGAGCCCTGCACCAGGGTTGGACCCCAGCAAAGCAGAAGCCGCTTGTGTCGTGAGTAGAGCTGCCACATCCCAGCAGGACATGGTGCCCCATCCCAAGGGGACACACCCTGTGGCATCCCCGGGCCGAGGGCCGGCACAAGCTCCTCCATCACCCCCAGCCCTGGGGTGACACCTCCGGCCCCAGCACCCACCTGGGCACCCCGGGGTGCTGCGGGGAGCAGCGGCGCAGGGCAGGCACCGGCCCCGGGGCTCCCTCTCCCCTCCACGGCTGTGAAACCTGCGGGGTGGGAGGGGAGGGTCAGGACACAGTCCCCGAGCCCGGGCGGGGCTGGGGCTCAGCGTCTCCCGGCTGGGCTCACCCCGGCAGGCAGGCTCCGCACCGGCTGTCGCTCGCCGCTGTCCCCGATGCCACCAGGATCCTGTTCCCGGCCCGGCACTGGGTGTGGGCAGCGCAGGACGCGTTTCCCAGCGAGAAGGTGCCGGGGGGACAAGCTCGGCACGGCCCCGCCGGATCCTGCGGGGAGGGAAAGGGGGGTGGGTGAGCGACGGGCGGGTCCCGCACCCCTCCCTCGGGCTGGAGGTGCCGCAGATGGGCACGGCTTACCCCGGTGGGCTCCTCTCCGGGCGGGCATCGCGCTGCCCCCTGCCCCGGGGCACTGCAGCTCCCCTGGGCGGCTCTGCTCAGCACCTGCGGGAGGGTCAGAGCGCTCAGCGGCGGCTGCTGCGGCTCCCCCGCGCTGTGGCTCCGAGGGCAGGTGCCACCCTGTCACAGGTGATGCCATCGCTTGCCGCACAGCCAGCGGATGGCCTTCTCCGGTGGGGTGAGGGATGAGAACACACTGGATGCACCACGCTGGATGCAAACCCATCCCCATGCCCTACACGGCGGTGGGGTGGTGTCTGAGCATCAGAGAAGCAGAGGGATAGGATGGGACTGACGAGGCCATACTCACCCCCAGGACAGTGACGAGCCACCAGTGCATCCCGCTCCTCTTCATCACCCGGGGAGACCTGCACAAGGGGGAGCACCGGGGTCATCATCCAGGGAAAATCCCACTGCAAAAGTTATCTGGGGGCCCCTTTTCTCCCCTCTGGGATGCTCCAAGGCGTCTGCCTAAATATCCCTACAGCAGCAGTAGTCCTGAACCGTCCTCTAGAAAGTTGTTTTAGAGGTTTTATGGAATTCCCAGCTCCATCCCAAACTGGAGAGGGACCAACCTCAGCAGTGGAGTCACACCATTCATGCAAGGAGCTGATGATGCTAAGCAAAATTAAAGAAAGGTTTTTCCTGCTCCGGAGGAAATCCTTTTGCATCTGTCACAAGGAAATGAAGTCACTGAAAAAAAAAAATTAAATAATACTTAAATAAAAACTCGAACAAAACAGGAGGTGTTTCCCAGAGCCTCATCCCCCCTCTTCGAGCTCACCAATTGGTTGTTAAAATTAAAATCTATGCTGACAGCACAGGGGAAGGAAGGAAGGAAAAAATAAATAATAACCCAAACCCGGATCCAGCCTCCACATGGAAATCCTGCTGCCCGCATGGAAATCCTGCTGCCCGCATGGAAACTGCCCCCCCGGTCGTCACGGTCCTGTGAGAGCCTCGGCAGAGCTTCATTACAGCCTGTGCCTGACGAGTTTCTCCTAATTAGTGACCAGCACCAGCCCGAGATGCAGCTAATTACACATGAGGGGGGTCCTGGGGGTGAGCGGGACTGGGCTGGGTGTTTATAGGACGTGGGTTGGGACACGATGGCAGAATCCAAAAGGAGCATCCTCCGTACTCCAGTTCCCTCCAGCAGCTCCCAGTACAGGAGCACTCCCCAGGGCTGGCCAGCCCAGCTCCTGAATCCCCCAGGGATTTGGGATGTGCCTCTCGAGCACGAAGGGATGCTGATACCCAGGCAAGCTCTCCACCCTATAATCCAATAAAACTCGAGTTTAAAGCGTTTTAATCCCCTGAGGCCGTGCAATTCAAGCACTTTAGGGACACACTCAGGTGTCTGGGGACCGGCTCTGCAGGAGAAGAAATGGCCTCGGGAGGGGACAGGAAGGTGCCACCGTGCCTGAAGGACCACGAGCATCCCGGCTCACCAGAGCACTCCAGATCATCATAACTGGATCTAAACACCACCAGGAGCAGGGGTAAAGCCGATTTGAGGCCAAGCTTAATCCAAGGATTAAGGACATCCCTCAGATGAACAAAATGCTGCCACAGGGATGCAGGAGGTGCAGGGGCCAGAGGGTGCCAGCTCCTGGTTGGCACTGGAGCTTTGCCCAGGACTCAGCAGCCGCTTTTGGGGGCAGCTTGGGGCCATCCCAAGTGGGGATGGGGTATTCAGGCACAAACCCTCAGCTGGTGGTGCTGGGAAGCCCGGCTGCCCTGACACACTCCTAAAACTGACAGAATTTGCCCCTCCAATACCCAGAGGAAACAAAAACATAACCCCACCAGTGCCAGACCTGGCTGCTTTTGGGGACACCCCAAGCTCCCCCAGCCCCGTGCCCCACCTGACTGGTGCATCATTGCCAACCCACCAGAAGAAACGACTCGGTTTTGGAAACCTCCCCTAATCCCTTGGGATCACATGAGCACTTTATTCCCAGCCCCCTTTAGCACAACCCGTAACCTAAAACTGGGCGCTGGGATTCCAGCGAGGGCTTCCCCTCCCTGTGGGGGAACAGGGTTTCAGCTCCCGCAGACAAACAGAGGGAAAAGGGAGCAACTGTTCGGAAAAACTTTGGGGAACAACTGCTGGAGACAGCCTTGGACAAGGAGGGGACTGTCCGGGCAGATGGATCGAAACTCGGCATTACCGCACCCCCGGGCTCCACCGGAGCTGTGGGAACAACCGAGCCGCCACAGAATTCCAGCGTTAAAGTCAAATGATCCCGGGGGAAGCGCTGGGATGGCGCCCAGCCCGGGCAGCGGCACGTCCCGGCCCCGTCCCGGGGTGCAGCCCCGGACCGCAGCATCCGCAGCACCTCCAGCCCCTTGGCCCGGAGCCCTGGGATTTTCCAGCTCCA
>VZSR01000055.1:6602416-6632139 GCA_013398615.1 Brachypodius melanocephalos | reverse complement strand
TTTTTTAAATACGAGCACCCATGAGTGTTGCGCTCCCCTTTCCTACCTGTCCTACAGCACACCATGCCTTGTCCTTGTCCTCTTCCCTAGGGGACACGCGGTTGCCGTCAGGCCTGGTGTTCCCTCTACTGCCCTCGGTTTTCCCCAGGACAACCTGGTGTCCCCTGTTCTGTTGTTTGTCCACCCAGGGAGCGTCACATCCCAATGCTCCGTGGCACATGGGCTGCATATCCTGATATCCCTCCTTCAGGGTTATCCAGGACAGAGTAACTGCACTCCAGTGGTGGAAACGGTTTCTTCCTCCCACCAGAGTCTTCACCACCAGTGAGTGACATTCCCAATGACACCAGTGGGTGGTGGGAGCCATGCCCATGCTCACCCTGTCCCCACCACGCATCCCGAGGTGAAGGATGAGACCACGCTGGGATCATTCTGGCACGGGTGATTTTTAATAACAAAGAGCCCCCAAGTGACTGAAATGCGCCACCCCCCACCCTCCTTTCCCAAAATATCCTCATCATGCCAATTATAGCACACACCCACTCGCCCCGCTGACGGACAGATGGATGGCTCCATGTGGGATGGCAGCGCTCCTGTCACTCACCCAGCTGTGTGGGACTGGGGACACCCTGATTCATCCCTGCCACCACGGTTGTCACGTTTCCCATGGGGACAACGGGGTGTCCCAATCTGGGAGCACTGATTTCGCCTGGATCCTGGGGTGAAAGCAGGAAAATGGCAAGAAAAAGGGCAAATGGGGGAGGGTTGGTCCAGCACAGTCTCATTTTTAGGGTTCCCCACACTGTCACCCCATTTTAAGGGTGGGGGGACAGCCTTGGTGGCTGGCAGGGAACGTGAGGATGACTGTTCCCATCCAGAGATGCTTCAAATGGCAGCAGCGCCTTCATCCCACTTCCCAGGCTGCGAAATCCCCCTGGGAATCACAGAGAAGGAGGAGGGGGGACCCAAATTTCCTTCCCTCCTCCCCTGCATCAGCTCCCCCCCTCCACCAGCGTGGTCCAGCTCCACCAGTGGGGTCAGGCTCTCCCCGGGGAGGGCGATGAACCGGGAAGTTTTAACCCATCAGCTCCAGAGCGGAGGGACTGGCAGTGCGGTGATGGCGCCCCTGAGCCCCGCAAACCCCAAATAAATAAGGATGTTTATATATATATAATATATATATATATATTTAAAACAAACGAACAAACGAACAGAGCTATCTGGGTGCTGGCGATGGAGCGAGCGGGTTAGCGGGAGGCCCGGGCCGGGGGGGGACACCGCGGGCCGATTGTCCCTGGGGTGGTCCCGCGGCGTGGCCGGGGGTCCCGGGGGCCGGGGGGTGACAGGCCCGCGCCCCCCCGCCCCGTGAAGCAGGCACACACAAAACCGGAGAGCAAGGCAGGTTCCTGGCTGTCGGGCATCCTCCGGCCGGTCCCCAGGGATGCTCGGTAACGTCCTCCTCTTCCTCCTCCTCCTCCACAGCGCCTTCCCAAGCGAACCCCCGCCCCCTCCCCATCTTCTGGAGGCCCCCGAAGCGCTGTGCGTCCCCCCCCCCGAGTCCAGTGCGGCGGCCGAGGGGACGGCGGGGGGACCGGGGCTCATCCCCCCCAACCCCGAGCACACAGAGAGCAGCCGGGTTGGAGATGAGAGGTGCTGGGGCGGGGGGCGGCGGGCAGGGGGCCGGGACCCCCCCTCTGCACACAGGGGGGCCAGCACCCCCTTTCCTGGCCGGGGCGGCCCGGCAGGGCCGTGGCTGGTCACGCTCTCCAGAGGAGGAGGTGGTTGGTGCTGTCGTCCCGGCCCACGGTCTCACTGCTGCTGGTCAGCCGGAAATCCTCGTAGCCGTCGCCGCCGCTGATCACCAACATCTTGGGCTTGGACAGCGCCAGCGCGGGGCCACGCGGGCGGGACGGGTCTCGCTTCTCAGCCTCGCTCGGCTTCTCGGCCCCTGCCAAGGGCAGAACCCCAAACGTCGTCACCACCCGCGTACCCACAGCTTCCCAGCAGCACCTCAGCAGCAACCCTCCACCGCTTCCCCAGGCACAGCATCCTGGCCCCAAAACGCCTCCTCTCATCCCAATAGCCCTTCCCACCCCAAACTGGCCCCTGGAACCCGTGTTAGCTCCTCCCTTCAAAACCGCTAGCCCCCATCCCATCTCCTTCTTCTCCCCATCCCACCCTTGCCTCAGAGCTGGGCTGGGTGACACGGTGAGAATTTGGGTCTCCCCGGGAA
This sequence comes from Brachypodius melanocephalos, assembly GCA_013398615.1. Classification (NCBI taxonomy): domain Eukaryota; kingdom Metazoa; phylum Chordata; class Aves; order Passeriformes; family Pycnonotidae; genus Brachypodius; species Brachypodius melanocephalos. The sequence goes on along the minus strand of VZSR01000055.1, from coordinate 6,629,906 downwards.
ATTTGGGGTTGCTCACGCTGGCAGAGGGCAGTTTAGCACTCAGCTCCCCCCACCCTCTGCTGCCAGTCTTTCACCCCGGATTTTAACAAGGCAAGAATGGAAGGGGCACTCCGACATTTCAAGGCTACTCCTAGTCCCCCATACAGCATTCCCAGCCCCACAAACGCTGTTCCCTGCTCCTGAGACGTGCCAGGAGTGCCACACGGCAGCCACCCCACCTTACCCGTGTCCTTGGGCAGCGGGAAGAGCACATCAAAGCCGTCAGGCAGCTCGATGGCCGTGAGGAAGCGCACGTGGCCGGTGTGGCCCTGGGACAGCCCCACCAGCGTGGGCGCTGCCTTGGCCGACACCGACAGCGTCAGCACCACGCCGGCGCTGGTCCCGATCCAGAGCAGGTCCTTGCAGGCCAGGAGCGCCGTGATCCGCAGGCAGGCGGCCTTGTGCTGCCGGATGATGGCATCCGAGCCTGCCGGGCATCCCGGCCGTCACTGCCTTATCCTGCCCCCCATCGGGCTGGGAACCACCCCCACACCACCACAGGGATCCATTCCCCACGTGGGACATGGGACCTCACAACTCCCCCACTGGCTGGTGGCATCCCATTGGGTTGATAGGACAAGGGGGAATGGCTTCCCATTGCCAGAGGGCAGGGTTAGATGGGATATTGAGAAGGAATTCTTTCCTGGGAGGGCAGGGAGGCCCTGGCACAGGGTGCCCAGAGAAGCTGGGGCTGCTCCTGGGTGCCTGGAAGTGTCCAAAGCAAGGCTAGATGAGGCTTGGAGCAGCCTGGGACAGTGGGAGGTGTCCATGCCCATGGCAGGAGGCTGGAATTAAGCGATCTTTAAGGTGCCTTCCAATCAAAACCATTTGGAAATTCCATGATTCTGTGATTATGGGATTATCCATTTCCCCAAGGGTTGCCCTGTTTCCACGTGGGATCACACAGCCGCCTAACACGAGCGCAAGGATTCATATTTCCTTCCCCAAATTCGGGATCCCAAATTTCCCAGCACCAGGTGCTCCAGGGCATTTCCCAGGGGCACTTGGAGACGAGTCCCCGGCGGCACTCACCGGCGAGCATCTTGTGCACCGGCGGGGTGATGTCTGCCTCCGCCAGCTGCTCGTAGGTGCTGGCGTGGTACAGCCGGACCTGGGCGCTGCCCTGCAGCGCCACCCACACGCCGCTACCCGCGCTCACCATGCAGGTGACGCTGCGCCCGCCGTCCTGCCCCACCTGGAGCGTGTGCTGCGGGGGACAGAGCCACGGCGGCGCCGCGGTGAAGCCACCGCCGCCCGCCGCTCCTCCCACCGCGCCCCTCCGCCGCCGCCCGCGCTACCTCCTGTGCCAGCGTGGCCGTGTTGAGGACGAGGACTCGGTTCTGGCAGCCGCACCACAGCTTCCCCGCCACCGCCACCATCTTGGTGATGGGGCTCCCCGGAGAGCCCAGGGACAGGGACTTGGAGTTCTGGGGGTCCCAGAAGCGGCCTGAGAGGATGGGAAGAGCGGGGTGGGTGGTTAAAGCGTTCCCAAAAAAAGGCCAGCTTGATATGGACAATAGGGACTGGTGGCTGAAGACAACTTTCTCCAGGTCACCCCTCAGAGGGGATCAGGACAAGGATGCCCACCTCCACCTGCCTCTGAGTGTGGTGTCTCCACCATCCCTTCAGGGATGTCCTTTTCTGTGGAAGTAGGGAAGCCACCCTGAGCATCCCTCACCAGGGGCTGTCCAAGCCACCACTCCCGGGCAGCCACCACTTTGGGGCTGCATTTCTGATGTCCCAAATCCAACCTCACCTGCTTCCCGCTGGTACACGACGAGCTCCCCGTTGGCCAGTGACACAAAGACCTGGTTATCCAGGTACCTGTGAGGACAAACCACCTTTGACATCCAGCTGCAAAACCCCGCTCAGCCACCCCAAAACCCCCTGCTCCGTCCCCCCCAGAGGTGAAAACCCCTCTTCCCCACTTACAGGATGCACATGACAGCGGCAGCGTGTTGCATCTTCATGCTGTTCTTCCTGTTCCGGATGTTGTCCGAGGACTGGTACACGTGGATGCTGCAGGAGGACGGCAAAGCTTGAGGCTGCCCCAGGGCCAGTGTCGTTCCCGTGTGGGAATTCCCACCCCGGGGACGTACCAGCCATCCTCGGTGCCCAGCCACATGGAGCTCTGGTGGGCCTCGGGGTCCAGGCTGAGCAGGTCCTCGAGGCTGCCGCGGGTGAAGGAGCCGCGGCTGGAGCGGCGCAGGGCGCGCCCGTCCGTGGGGCTCTCGCCGTGCCTGCTCTGCCCGTAGGTGCCCGAGATGGGCATGAAACCAGGCTCCTGCTCCTCCTCCGAGCTCGTCGTCTCCACTGTTGCCTCCTTGCAGCTCGGGATCTCTTCATCTGTGGAGGAGAAGGAGGAGGAAAGAATGGGTCATGACCATCAGTGGTCTCCAAAGTCATGGGGAAGAGACCACGGGTGATGTCAAGCACAGGGATGCTGAGCCTCAAAACCCACAAGGTTTCACCCAAACCGCCCCCCTCATCTCAGTACCACACTGTTGGGCTGATATCAATACTTCTTTATCTCTTTTCCCAGCCTCAAAAAGCCTGCAGACTCCGCTGAGGAAAACAAGGCAGCGAGGCCAAAAAAATGGAGCTGCTCATAATTTTGGGGCTGAAAAGTCTATTTCTCCCTAAGCAGGGGCCGGGGAGGACTCACTGCCGAAGCTGGAGGAGATGGTGGAGTGGCTGGCTTGGCTCTGCAGCGTCCCCGAGGGACTGGGCGAGGACTCGTCGTCCGTGTCATCGCTGTCGAAGGGCACCAGCTCCCTGTTGCCGCCGTCCACGGGCTCCGAGAGCTCCAGCGACGAGCCCGAGATGGAGATGTGCAGGCACGGCTGCGGCGCCGCGTCCTCCGGCTGTGCCGCGCCCAGCTCCGCCGAGGGGCTGCCCAGCGGCTCCGTGCGCTCCCTGCTGCCGCCGCCGGGGAGGGAGGGAGGGAGAGGAGAGAAGCAGCTCCAGCACCGCCCTGTGCCCGCCGGCTCCGCGAGGCCGGGGAGTGCCCTACCTGTAGGTGCGCTTGAGGCCCGGCACGGAGGCGATGCAGAGGATCCTGGCGGAGCAGACGGCGATGCAGGCCTCCACCGTGGGCTCCTTGCGGATGCTCAGCAGGCAGACCTGCCCCACGTAGCCATCACTGTTGCAAACCCAGACCTCGTGTGAGCTCTCCGGGCTGCCGTGGCTGGGAGAAGCGCAGGAGAACTGCGAGGGAGCAGAGGATTGGGTTATTCGGGACTGATGCGGGAGCTGTCAGCATCTGGTGACAAGACCGCTGGGATGGAGAGGATCTGTGGGATGCTTGAACCCAGACTTTGAGTACCTGCATCCCACTCCTTGTCTTCATGATGGGGATGGCTTTGAGGAACTCCGGGTCCAGGCAGTTTTTGCTGGAAGCTGGGAAAATCAGGTTGGAGGATCAAGAAGCGATTGAGGAAAGAGGTCTACCCAAGCAGGGCTGGGGGATGCCAGGCCCACCAGCATGTCCACCTCCCACCTCCCTGCTGTTACCCAGCTTTTTCTTGGCATCCTCGAAGGCTTGCTCGAAGCCGAGCCGGGCGTCAGGGTTGGGGAACTCAAAGATGAAGGACTCGGTGCCGTCAGCTTTGGTGGCGCTGAGCTCCACCTTGTTGGGGGGGAAGGCCATGCTGAAGGACAGGGATTGCTTCTCCGACAGCTCCCGGTGGATGGCGGCCATCAGGTCCTTGATCACGTCATCCAGGCCCTTGGGACGGGGACAACACTTCAGCTCTCAGGGACGGGCCACCACAAACCACATGCTTGGTAACCCCCTGTCCATCCCTTGGCATCCTTCAGAGGCTGCCCCAACCTCTTTTGTGGCTTTAGGGCTGAACACTTATGGCCACCAGCCCTCCCACAGGTTCTCCCCTCTCACTGAGGACATCCTGTGTGGTCCCACTGGGAACGGATCCAACCAGGGGACAGCTCCAGGGCCACCACCCCCATACCTGGTGGGGGAAGCTGAGGGTCTCTGACAGCTTGCTGACTTGCCCCAGCGTGTTGAGGTCTTCATCCAGGCGGCTGATGCTTTTCTGGATGCTCTCTCTGTTGGTGGCTTGCGAGGCACCTGCGTGGGGACACACACACAGTGTTAACCCCTCCCTCCCTGGTACTGCCAGCCAGGGGGAGCGATGGGTTTTGGGGTGACACGGGACACTCCAGCAGGTGGTGACAGACCTTTGACGATGTCCACATCCTCCAGGGGCAGCTTCCAGAGCAGTTTGTACTTGCTGGCGGTGTCGATCACGCTGGCCGCCGTGTACCTGGGAGGTTGTGGGGAGGATGGCCGAGCTGCACCCACAGCCACAGCCCCCTAAAGCCAGGCCAGCTGGCAGGGACACCCTGGGTGTGTCCCCAGGCCTGGTGGTACTCACAGGCTCATGGAGCTGCGGCGGAGAGAGCCCGACTTGCGTTTCAGCGTGGTGCACACCAGCAGGTCCGTGAAGAGGAAGAAGGAGCGGTCCTTCTTCCCACCCACCGCCTTCTGTGAGCAGTGGGAGACACCAGGGGGTTAAGGACCACCCCTCCTCTGTGCCAGTGCTGGGAGAGTGCCCTGCTTCAGTTTCCCCATGTGCTGCCTTGCCCTTCCATCTGTCTGTTCTATCCATCCATCCATCCGTCCATCCATTGCCTCCCGTGGGCACACAGGCACCCCATGAACCACAATCACAGCTTCCCCCTGCCCCACTCAGCCTGTGGTCCCATGGCCCATGCTCTTACCACTTCCACGACCATCTCCTGGCGCAGGAACCTGCGGAGTGGAGCCTGGAGCTGTGGGGACAAGGAGACCCGTGGGTGAGAAGCCATGGCGGGGAGTTCTGTGGCCTTCATCCCTGCCCCTGCATCCCCCACCTCAGAACTGGGACCCCAGCCCCTTCCCAAACCCCCCAGGAGCCCACCTAGGCCAAATGATGATGGGGAAAGCTGGACCTGGAGGAGAAAATAAGCGCTCCAGGCTGGGGTGACCCAGAAAGAGCAGAAATGAAGACATTTTGTGGAGGAGGAAAGAGTGGTTCCCATCTAAGGCCCTCCATACGTACGTCCTCCATGCCTTCGATGTGGGACTCAATCTCCTGCACGATCCGGGCGTTCCTCTCCACCTCCTCCGCGCTCTTCATGCCCTTGTTGATCCTCTCGGCCACTTGCTTGATGTTGCGCTGGGCGTCGATGAGGAAAGGGTGGTCGGGGTGGTCCTCTGGGGTGTGCTTCAGCAGGTCCTGCCGTGGGGACAGAGCCAGGCTGTCACCTCTGGACATTGCCAATGGCATTGCCCCAGCCCCTCCCAGGCTGCTCTGGCTGCTGGGGATGGATCCAGCCCAAGGAGGGGGTGGACATGTCCAGCAGAAAGGCTGAGGGTAAGGGGACCACAGCGGGGTGACTGTCCTCAGAGTGACCATCTCCAGGAGGGCAGAGCCATCTGCACACCTGGGACACCAACTTTGTGACAAGGGGTGGGAAAAGGGGTCAGGAGACACCTGAGAGCCCTGAAAGCTGCGTGGAGGCGAGGGGGAGCCGTGGCCTGCCCCGCTGATGGTGTGACACTGCCACCCCGGTGTCACTCACCTTCACTAGCAGCTCGTATCGCGGGATCCTCTGCACTGGCTTGATCATCAGGTCAGACAGGGCCTGCTTCTCCTTGTTCTCCCGCATGCTTTGCTGCAAGACACCCATGAGAGACAAGGATGGGCCCCTCGGTGGGACACAGCAGGGACACAGACTCCCACCAACCCAGGAGCACCCATTTTGGTTTGGGGTCACTTCCTTCCACACCATCCGGAGTGATTCTGGTTCATCCCAACTGACCCTCTTTGCAACAAAACCAAGAAGGTGGGGGGAAAATTCCCAGGCTGGCAATAAATTTACTCTCATTAACTCCCATCCTGTCTAGATCGTGGCCAGGATCTATGGAGACAGGAACCAGGACCCACCTCCAGGAACTTCATGAAAGCCGGCCGGGCTTCCTTGGCGATCCTGACGGCATCCTTGGCGTTGAGGAAGTTATCAATGTAGGCAGAGTAGATGTTCACCAGCACATCCTTGGAGAACTGGGAGCGAGAAACAGGGCTAGATCCAGCATGGATCATGGGCATGCTGGGAGAACCTGGAAGAAGCTGCCCCAAGGGTTAACTCTGGCTCTGGGCTGGCGCAGGGAGGGCTCACCCGCTGTCCACCCACCTCGATTTTTCAGCCCTGACGTTTGTGCTCCCGAGGCAGAAACGCAGAGCTGCAGAGCCAGCCGGGAGCAGCAGCTCCCACCCTTATGCTAAGCAGACAGCAGGCCTGGAGATCATCTCCTGCTCTGCATCCCAGGCCTGCTTGGCCCATCCTTTCATCACTCCCCTGCCTCCTGCTCCCAAACCTGCTCTGGGGCCGTGCCCAGGAGTGGGCACACCCGCATTCTTGGCGGGAATCACCCTGCCAGGACCTACCGACTGCACCAGGAGGTCGCCCACTTTCTGCTTCTCGTGCCAGTTCTGCACGCAGTCGTGGATCTGCTCCAGGAACTGCTCGTGGTGCTCCAGCAGCTCGGGGATCTGGTCGAAGATCTCGTCCACCAGCGAAGGGTCGCACAGCAGGGAGTTCTCCGGCTGCTTCAGCGGCTTCATGTATCCCTGCAGGCAAGCAGAGGCACCGGGATCCATGGAGGATTCCTCTCCCTCCCCAGCCTGTTTGGATCTCTCAGCCCATGTAAATACAGGGATGGATGGCATCCTGCAGCAGGGGGTTCCTCCAGGGGATGTTGGGCTGTGGGACCCACCAGCAGGACCAGACAGGTTTTGCAAGCCAGTTTCCCTGGGTCTCGTCCCACCTAGTGAATTCCCACAGCTGTGTGGGGAGAAGGACAGGCCTGCACAAGGAGGAACCTGCATAGCACAGGATCCTCTGTCCCAGGGCCTTAGGAGCCATCTTTGCTGTCATGAACCTTCATCACCTCCATCTGCCTGACCTAGCTTGGAAATCACAGCAACAAGACCCCGGGATCCAAATGCCGGTGTGTTCCTGGTGGGATTGAGGGTGTTTGGAACCAGGAGGGGCTGGACCAGCAGGATGCATTCACTGGATCATGCCCTGGAGCATAACACAATGGCCAACGAGCAATACTCAGGGCCAACAGGTCCTCAGCAAGGCTGGGCGGGTGGCTCTGCTGTGAAACCCCTGCCCTCCCTCCAGAGCTGCAGAGCGGAGCAGTGCCCCTGGAATGGGAGAGATGGATCTGCAGGGGATGCAGCAGGATGTGGAAAGTTGTCTCAAGCCCCTTCCCACCCCCTCAGTGTGACCAGTACAGGGTGATGGCGGCTCTCAGGATGTGTGGAGGATCACACAGCTGAGCACTGAGGACAGGACCCATCTCCAGTGGCTTCAGACATCTCCAACCAAACTGGTCAGGGAGAAGTCATTCCCCAGGGATCACATTCCTCAAGCTGATGCCAGGTATCTCATGGAGACCCAAGTTAGAAGGACCAAATCCATCTTGTACAGCTCTTCCCCAAATCAGCCCCAGAGCCAAGGTCCTCTTGGCCCTCTAAGCCAACGTCCTGCAGCACATCTGCATCCACAATGGGGGCATCCTTGTGGGGGATTTTTGGGAGGAGCCCATGACAGAGTTGGGATGGGGTGCCCCATGCCCTTGTGGACAGTCGCAGAGGTCCCACAGGCACTGCTTTTGCAGAACTCAGAAATTTTGGTGTTTCCCCTGGCAGGGATGCGGTCGGACAACCCACACCTCGGCCAGGTGATGTCTCCAGGGCGTTGACCATCATTAACCTGCTGAAACACCTTCATTAACATCTGAAACGTGGGGTGGACCCTCCGGCCAGGCTGCTCCAGGGTGGGTGGAACCAGCTCAGCAAAAGAAGCCTGAGAAAACCCTTTGGCTCAGGTCTGCAGGTGATGATCCAAGCAGGAAACGGAAGCACTGGGAACAGGGGATTTCAGGGGTCCCCCGTAATGGCAGTGCCATCAGGAGATGGGGTGCAACATGAGGAAGAGCTTTTGGAAGGCAAGGACAGCAAGAGCCTTGGGGACACGATATCTGCCAGGTGACAACACCCTGGGAACGCCACAGGCTTGCTCTGGGGATGGAGGTAACTCCCACACCCCGCTCTTGACACGGCCGTCACAGTGCTCCCACTAATGCTCCTGCTGTCCCCAACATCCCCCCTGCCACCCTCAACCCACCCTGGTGCCACAAGGTCCTGGCACAGCACCCACAGCCGGGGTCTGCCTTGGGGTGACCACGGTGACCCCGTGCCATGGTTTGGGGTGTCACACCCTGGCCGTGCCACCTTACCTGCATCAAGGTGCGCAGGGACTCCACGTAGGACTGCTCGGTGTCCAGCAGGGTCATGATGACGTGTTTCCTCATGTCCTGCCCGGGGGGAAAAGACACACGAGCGTTTTGGGGTGACCCGGGCCGGGGGAGCCGCGTCCCGGGGGTCGGGGCCGGCACCGGGGCTGGCTGGGGAGGCTGAACACCGGAGGAGCCCGGCTGGCGTCCAGCTCCCCTGCGCTGCCTCTCCACCCCGATGGAGGAATCCGGGAGGATTAGGAAGTACATGACACCGAGCGCACAGACGCCTGGTTTCCTCCGCGGCCGCGTCAGGAGCCCGCCCTGGAGCTCACAGCCCTACATGGGTCGGTGCCGGAGCCCTCTGGCTCTCCAGCGGCCCCGCTCCGAGCGGACCCGTAGGAATTCGCCTCCCGCCCAGTACCCCGGGCACCCTGGGGCTGGGCTGTGGCCCCACGGGGGGCGGATTCACGGGGCACGGGGAGGCGGCGGTGCGGGAGGAGCCGCCAGCCTTGGGAAGCAGATGGGTCGGGGTCTTCTTGGCTGTGGGGCTCAGGGACCCCTCGTGTGTGCATTCCCTGCAACTCGGCCTGGGGGACCAATGCTCCAGAGCCCAGGGCATGAGATACCCCAAAAGTTTTGGGTTTGAGATGTTCCAAAGGCCCTGAGTGCAGAGACACCCCACAAGTCCTGGGCGTGAAACGCTTCAAGGTGTGAGACGCCCCAAAGGCCCTGGGCCCCAAAAGTTTTGGATGCAGAAATGCTCCAGACGTGCAGTGATAGAAGTTTTGTGAGATTCTGGGTGCAGAGACACCCCAAAGGGTTTGCATGTGAAGGTGCTCCGAGAGACTCCAGGTGCAGAGATATCCCAAAAGCTTTTGGTGCAGAGGTGCTCCAAGTGCCCTGGGTGCACAGACACCCCGAAAGTTTTGCATGTGTAGAATCTCCAGAGAGCCCGGATGTGAGATATCCCAAATGTCTTGTGGGATGAGCCCCTGCCCCTGTCACATGGGGCTGTGTCCTCCCCAGCAGGGACACAGTGTGCTGTGAAACTGCTCTGCAGCCACAGGAAGAAGTCTGACCATCCTCACCAAGGAGAGGCCACCGTGTCCGCCTCGTGGTCCCCAGGGAGTGATGGGAGAGGGATCCTGGCCAGATCCTGCTCAGTGCTCTAGGACAGAGCCGTGCCTCAGTTTCCCTGCTCCCCACCAGGCTGTGGAGGAAACTCTTGTCTAGAGACAAATATTGGTGACGGGTCCAAGTCTCTCCAGGAATCAGGAAACCATGGTGACATTGGAGTCCTTGGGGACAGCAGCTGAGCCCTCCCCACTTGGTTAGGAGGCTTATAAACACTCTCACTGCCAGATTAATTTGTTGTGATTATGGACGGACAGGCACTCACTGGAGGATGTGGCTTACGGGAATCTGATGCCCATAAGTGCCTCAGTATTCCCAACCCTCACCCAGCCTGTAGTTCCCTGCTGCTCCTATTTTTTCCTGGAGCTGTCCCAGCTCAGGACCAAAGCAAAAGGTCAGACCCAAGAGCCGAACAGGCTCAGCACCACACGCTGCACCAGCAGCTGGGGATTTGCAGCAGTGGGGAGATGCAGAATGAGGCCCAGGTGTTGGCAAGGGGATATTTTCCACTGTTACAGCACCAGTATTACCCCAGCAGGGGCAAATTCCCACTGGGATGAGCAGGAGCAGGGGATAAGGCACCATCCCAGCAGGGCAAAGGCAGGCTGTGCCCCACTGCATTCCTTATCCCAGCAAAGCCTCTCTGCTAGGGGGCTGATGATGCCTCAGGCTCCATCTGCTCTCCGTGGGGACGCCCCCGCCTCACCCCGGCCTCATCCTGCCTCCCCCGGGATGCTCAGCACCCTCAGGATCAGCCCCTGCCGCCATGGGAATCGGGGTATTTCCCACCAGCGACGCCTCCGCGGTGTAAATCAGCGCTGGGGGGGCGGTGGCAGCGATGGCTCCTGCCCCGCCATCTCCCCCTCTCCGGGCGGGAGCATCCCCCCTCCCCGCAACCCAGAGAATCCCGGGGGTGTCGAGCCGAGGATGAGGATGGAGGCACCGTTGCCACGGCAATCGCGGCGCAGACCCCACAGGTGCCGGGCTCTGCACACGTGTCCAAACATGACGCATCCCTGCACCCCCATCCCACCCCCGCACCCCGCCGGGCCCCCCCGGCTCCGTCCCCGGGACCCCTTTTGCCGTCACCTCGGTCCCGCCGCGGCTGCCGCAGCCCTTCTCGGGCAGCTCCTCGGCCGCCCCGCTGAGCCCGGAGGTGGCGAAGGCCGCGTCGATGCCGTCCCCGATGTCTCGCATGTCCTCCAGCGCGATGGTGAACTGCGCCAGAGTCCTCACCATCTGCAGCATGCGGGTCCCGGGGGTCGGTCCGTCCCACGCGGCCCAAGGAATCGCGCAGAAATCCCCTCTCTATCGCTCCGTCTCTATCCCCAGGTGTCCGCCCCAGCCGGAACGCTGCGCCGGGATGCGGCGGGGAGGGGAATAGAAGCGAGGCGCTATTTATATCGCCGGGGTTCGCTGTGGATGTGGAACTACGGGGATGTATAAAAAGCGCTCCCGCAGAGCGGCTGTGCGGGGTGCGAGGCTGCGCCTGCGTCCGCGGCCACGCCGGAGCCCCGGCCCCTGGAACTGCTGCCCAGGCACGGGCTGGGAGCGATGGGAGCGCGGGAGGCAGAGCCGTGCCCACACAGACACGGGCAGGGCCGGATCCCGCCGAGGGATGCCGCTGGAAAGGCTTTGCCCAGGGAGGATGCTGGGTGTGGGGTAGGGGGAGCTGATGCTTTCTTGAGGCCTGTGATCTTTTGGGGAGGGAGGGACGGATCATCCAGCACGGATGATGCCAGGGTGCTCAGCATCCTTAGGGACTCCATCCCTGTGAATATCCCCCTCCCTGACCTGGCAGACGGGGAAACTGAGGCACAGCCCCTTTCCCCCCACGGCATCACCACTTCAGCACCCACATCCCTGCCGGCCGGGTGATGCATCCTGCCCAGATCTGTTTGTAACGCTCCCCTCCTGCTTCGTTAATTAAATCTAATTAGCCGCTCACCCCGTTTCCACAGCAACGGCGTGCAGCAGGGCTGCATCCTCCCGTTGCAGCCAGTAAATTTCCTCTTGGAAACGAGGATGATGAGCACCCCACCGCGGGAAGGGTGCGTGGCAGAGGACAGACCACTCGGGGCATGCAATGAGAGCTGCAGCAGCTGTCAGGGCATCCAGGGATCAGCGAAGAGGCACAGCTAATTGCAGCCAGCTAACGAGGCTGTTCTCAAGGCAGCAGCCCCTGCTCCTGCAATTGCAGTGTCCTGGTCATCCCAGGTGTTGGAATGCTGGGCTTATTTGGTTTGCAATCCCAGATCTGTTCGGGTTGCAGTCCTGAGCTCTTCTGGGATCCAATCCCAGATCCATTTCTGCTGTAATCTCAGATTCCTTTAGGCTGCCATCCTAGAACCAGTTTTGTTTGCAAGCTTGGATCCATCTGCATTGCAATCTCAGAGCCATCTGGATTGAAACCCCGGGCTGTTCTGAGCTCCAATCCCAGAGACATTTGGGCTGCAATCCCAAACCCATCTCAGCTGCAATCCTGGGCATACCTGCATTGCAATCTGGGATCCATCAGGGATAAAATCCTGGGCTCTGCTAGAATCCTATTGCAAACATGCTTCTGTTGCAATCCCTGTTTTATTTGGGCTCCAATTCCAGACTAATTCCTGTTGCAATCCCAGATCCATTTGGGTTCCAATCCCAGAACTGAATGAGTTGCTAGTCTACGTCCATCTGGATTCCAATTCCAGATCCTTCTGCTTGCAGTCCTGGGTGCTTTTGGGTTGTAATCCCAAAGTCACCTGATTTGCAATCCTAAACCCACCTGGACTGTAAATCCAGGCCCAGATGGGCTGCAGCACTCTGGGCTGCTATCCCAGACCCACTTATTTGCCATCCTGGGCCCCACCTGTGTTGGAATCCCGGGCCCATTTGGGCTCCAATCCCAGACCCATCTAGCTGTAATCCCAAACCCATTGCTCTGCAATTCCAGAACCATTTGGGCTGCAATCACAGACCCAGCAAAGATTCAAACCTGGGTCCATCTGCATTGCAATCCCAAACCCATCTGTGCTGCAATCCCAACCCCATTCCTGTTGCACGCCCAGACCCAGCAGGGAAGCAAACCTGAGCCCATCTGCATGGCAATGCCAGGTCCGTTTGGGCTGCAATCCCAGAACCACTCCTGCTGGAATCCTGGACCCACCTGGGTCGCAGTTTTGGACCCATTTGGGATGGAACCCCACATTCATCTGGGAGGCAACCCCAATCCCATTCCTCTTGCAATCCCACCAGGGACGCACACCCGTGTCCAACCGCATCGCAATCCCCAATCCCTGTGGTTTGCAATCCCATTCCTCCGGAAATCCCATTCCCACTCCTCTGGCAGTGCCAGCCCCATTCCCCCGGCAGTGCCAGCCCCATTCCCCCGGCAGTGCCAACCCCATTCCCCCTGCAGTCCCAGCCCCATTCCCCGGCAGTCCCAGCCCTCTCCTGCCGCAGTCCCTGCCCCGGTGCCGCTGTGACCCGGCGGCTCCGCCCGCAGTAACGCCCCCGAGCCCTCCCCCGGGACCGCCTCGTTCCCGGGACGAGCCGAGCGATCCCTCCACCCTAGGAGAGCCTTTCCCACTCCCTGGACGCCACTCTTGGATCGATCCCTTCCTCCAACCCAGCGGGAGCATTGCAAGGAGACTCCCCGGGGTCGGCTGGAGAGGCTGCGCTTCCCTCCCACGGGTTTGGAGAACCATCGCTCAAAGACACCCAATCCCTCGGGATGTGACACGGGAGGGAGGGAGGATGGCTGGAGAAGGGTTAAACCCGTCCTGCCCGGCGTGGGGAAGGAGCCAGGCCGAATCCCGCTGTGCCTTCGGGGGCTCGGCGGGGTCACCTCTCCATCACCCAGGGAAGCAAACCCGGTAGCGATGCCGGCCAGCCCAGCCGGACCCCCCTGCAAGCGGCCCGCAGCCCACAGGAAATTCCTGGGAGTGTTTGGCCACTCCAACAGCGCTGCCTATTTTTAGGGCCGTCTAAAATATGAGCCGGTTATTTTTAGCAGCGCGGCTCTTTGTAAACACCTTTAGATTCCCTTTCGGACCAACCCCTGTTGTGGTTTGGTTTTTTTTTTCCCCAACCTGGGTGTTTCCTCCCCCAAAACCCCAAACCCTCCTGGGAAACACGTGCCAGTTCCTTGGGATAGAGCCAAGGGATTCATCCCCCGTCCCAAGGCGTGTGCCAGCGTGGCAAAATGCTCCCAAAAACCCAAAGATGGATAGGATCCGGCACTGAGGGTTTGAGGGTGATTCAGCAGCATCCCAAACCTGGGATGGGGGACCAAGGAAAGGCCTTTTCCCCCCAGCTTTCCCTCTGACATTGGAAATACAACACTGAAGAAGGATGGGAACTCTCCCATCTTGATTTACTGTATTTTTTAATTAAGCTCAGGATGCAACCCCATCATTTTGCTTTTCCTTGCGCAGGAATATCGATGCAGGAGGAGTTTGAGCATCCCCAGGGATTTTAAAACATCCAAAAATATTTTGAAAAGGCCATGGTATATTGCGTCCTGCCTCCACCCCCGCAAACAAAGAGGCATCGATGGAGGAAAGTCCTAAACCATCCATTTTTCAAACAAACAAAGGCCAAAGGGAGAGCAGGAATGTACATTCCATGAGGAATCACAGCCATCACAAAAATTCTGGCCCTTGAGCCCAGGCTGAGACCATGCACACATCAGTGCATGGAATGATGATGTTTTCAGCCACTCTGAGGGCGCCCCCCACTCTCCCAAATCCTGGGAATTTGGTCGATGTGGGAGGGAGTTCCTTGTGCTGTCACCACCAGTCTGGGATGCTGAAATCACATCCCATGGGAAGGAGGATCTCTGTATCCCCAGAGATCATCCCAAAATTCCCACACCCACAGCACTCAGTGTTTCTCCCTTTCATTGGTGCAATGAGCTGTGCCAGCACCCAGCCATACCCTGAGTGAGGTGCAGCAGGGATTTTGTCCCTGAGACCCTGTTCTGGGGCAAAATAATCCAGATTTAGGGGGAAAATGGAGTGTTTTAGACCCCTCTGGGAGTGGGACTTGCTGCTCAGGGCCTTCCTGCAGCTGCTGAAGGAGGAGCTAACCCTGCCTCAAGCAAAATCATTCCTACCCCTCCAAAACATGCCAAAATTCTAAGAGTAAATAAATACAAGCTGTTTTTCCCTCATTACAGCTTGTTCCTGCTGCCAGCTCCTGATGGGAGATTCTCTAGGGTGTCACAGTAGGGTTGTGCTAGGAGCTACCTGAATCCTGGCACCTTTTTGAAACCACCATTCCCAGTTTGAAAGAATCTGGAATTTCTGCACCTTTTCTTTCCCTGTATGCTTGTTCCCAGGGTAGATCCCACTAGAGGGAGCTGGGACATAGTGGGAGCCACTGGTCCACGGGGACAATGCATGGTGAATTCCCAAGCTGAACAATTTTAACACATCCTCAGCTCTATTTCTACCAAAACCCTGGAAAGAAAAGGCCTGGAAATAAACTGGACCTGCTTCCATCCATGCCAATGCAATGAGCAAACACCTCAGCAACAAACAGCATCACCCTGGCATGTAAAACTTCCTCGTGCAGCCAGAAAAGCCCCTGACTGGCACCACCTCCCAAAACAGGACAATGGTATTCCATCCAATCCTGTATTTCCTCAATCACTCAGCCTCTGGCAAGAAATCACTCAGGGAAAATAAAAAAATCACATTCTGTCCTCTTGGGAAGTATTAAAGCAGGAGGTTTGCTTGGGTTTTGTAGGGTTTTCAAACCCAAGCAGCCTTTCCCTTGGGATCACTGATCACGTCCCACACGTGCCATAAAGTTGGGGGTTGGCAGCCACCGAGGAGAGGATCAGCCATTGCCATTCCTGGGTGCCAATCACATCCATTCCATGGTGCCAGTCACCTTTTTGGGGCGTGCCAGCCCATCCCTGTGTGCCAACCACTGCCATCCCTGAGCACAAGTCACCTCTTTTTCCAGGTGTCACCTCATCCCTGGCTTCCAGTCGCTCCCTCCCTGCTGCCAGCCTCTCATCTCTGAATAACAGCAAACCCATCCCTGGGACCACCGGGTCCGGGGAAGCCACTCCCATGGGAACAGAAGGACCTGTAGCACAGAGGAGAGGCCGTGCCCGAGCCTGCCCGGAATCACATCCGGGGCTGCGTTCCCTCCCTGCCCAGCCTCTCCCTGCTCTCCCACGGGTAAGGAAAGTTCGAGCTGCTCTCCAAAGAGTAACTTCTTGAAAGGAAATCAGAGCATAAATCAGCAGCTCTGATTCAGCCCCGCTTCGGTTGCTAATAATATTCCCGTGTTTATTCGCAGCCCGGGGCTGGAGATGTTTGCTTTTCCCTGGGCCGTGGTTTTTCCCAGGCTCCCAGCTCACAGAGGAGCATTGATTTGGTTGGGGATGCTCCCATGGAGAAACCCGGCAGCACCACGGCCTCCAGGATGGAGAGGATGAGGAGGAGGAGGAAGAGGAGGAGGAGGAGCAGGGCAGCTTCAGCCCCAGTGCACGGGAATTCAGTTCTTTTCCCTTCTTGGACTTCTCGGCTGTGGTGATTCATCCCGGGAGGACACGGCCTGGCTGCAACTCTGCTTTTAAAGTGTGAGAAAAAAAAAGGCGAATAAAAAATAAAGGGGTTGGGGCAACTTTTCCAAAGCAGGGAGAGAGGATGCTGGGCATCTCTGTGCTGTCCAGGGGAGCAGCAGCACCCACAGTGGTGCCAGTGGGATGGGGAATGGGGAGCTGTAGGAGACTCATCTCCCAAAGCAACAAAAATTCCTCCTCTAAATGCACAGTGGGGCTTTTCCTGTGGGATTTTCACCAGAAATCAGGGTTTCCACCAATGGCACTGCACTGAGGGCTTCTCCCCTCTGCCAAAATTTGAAGCTCAGGGTTGTGCTGATGCATCTCCCACATCCTTCTTGCACTGCTGGCAGCATCCCATGGATGCCCCCCTCTCCATGCCCCGCTTCCCACCCGATCAGAGATGCTCACCCCAATTTAACCCTCCCTGATTACCAACCATCCCCTGCCATGTTTGCAGAGCCCTTACAAAACCAGTGGTCCAGGGCAGAGCTGGGGGCTTGTGGCCCCCTGTTTGCTGCCAGCCTTTGCCGAGTCCTGAAGCAACTTTCACCAAATATGGAAGGTTTTTTTTGCCTCTGGTTTTCGGCACGCAGGCCACGGCCCAAGAGTGCAGCTTTCCAGATGCTGAGGTCAGCCCAGCTCTTCTTCCCTCCCCCTGCTCCTTCCCTGCTGCCTCCCAGTGGGCTTGGCCCTGCACCCACCGGGACAGGAGTAATTCCACCCCCTCAACTCACTGGAATCCCTGGATCCCCCAGCAGCATCCTCTGCTGCTGGCACAAGCCTGACCCCACATCCCACGCCACCCCAAAAGCAATGGTTATTAGGATTTGGGGGGACAAGGAAGCCAGGGAGAAGGGTACTGATGCTGGCACTCCCTGGCATCACTGCTGGATGCCAGCCTGGCCACAGGTGAGTGGGAGGTGCCCTGGCTGCCTGGTGGAATGGGGCCAGAAGTCTTGGGATAGACAGCCAGGAGGGAGCCAGCCTGGCACGCAGGGAGTGATGGGCACCAGGAGGTGTTTGGTACCCAGGAGCTGATGGGGGCCCAGGTATCCACATGGTGCCAGAATTCCAAGCATGCCCAAAGCCAAGAGGTATCCAGGAGTCACCCTGGAGTCCATGGGCACCCAGAAGCCAGTGGGGACTCCCTGGGTACTCAGGAGCTGATGGATGCCCACGATCCAAAAGGGACTCTGGGCACCCATGAATCCACAAGCACAAAGGAGCTGAAGGACAGCCAGGAGCCAAAAGACACTCACAGGCTTATGGGCATCCAGAGGCCACAGGCACCCAGGAACTGATGGATGGCCAGGATCCAACAGGTAATCAGACACCCAGAAGCCAATAGGCACCCAGAGGGGATGAGGATGCAGGAGCTGATGGATTCCTATCAGGCGTCAGGAGCTCATTTACATTCACAAATCCAGAAGTAATCACAGGCCTCAATAAGCTGATTACCCCCCTGGTGCCAACCAGTACCAGAAGTCCATGGGCACCAGAAATGCCATCCAGAAGCTGACAGATAGCCAGGAGCTGACAGATAGATCCTTAGGATCAAACAAGTACCACAAGTCCATGGGCACCCACAAATCCACAAGCACATAGGAGCTGATGGAAACCCAGGAGCTGACGGAGGAGGTAGGAGACCTGAACATCCTGTTCCATGCCCCTGCCAGGACTTCTCCTGTCCCTCCTGCCTGGATCCATGTCCTGGAAGCAGCTGAGCTTCACCCAGCTGTGCCCCACAGACTCCATGGGTCCCCTCAGCCAGCTGCAAGCAGGACAGCAGGGATCTGGGAGGGGGGGACCTCGCCAGGAACGCCCACAGCCCACGTCACATCACAGTCAAGGCGAGAGGTGACAGCTTCCCTGCCCTGTCACTGTCGCAGCGGCACCCTGGGGTGGGGGGAGGGGTGGGACAGGGGGGTTCAGCATCCACTGACCTGCTCCAGGTTCGGACGATGGAGGGATGAGCTCCCTTTCCGCTCACTGAGGCTCTGAGCCATCTACATCCCATCTCACCAGGCTTTTGGGCAACCCAAAAAACACCAAAAGGACCAAACCCGATCCCCTACCGCTAGCGACGGTGTTTCTGCCGAGGGGTCAGGATGAAACTCTTCCAAAAAAAAAAAGAGCAAGAAGAAGGATGCCAAATCAGGGCAGGCCGACGAGTCTGCTGCTACTCCAGCTAAAAAAAGCAGGAAACCATATCCCAGGCTCGGAGATGCCAATCTTCCCATGCAAACAACTCCCTTTTTGTTTTTTTTGGAGAGTATCAGAGGGCTCGGGAACAGGCAGTCACAAATAGCAACTCCACGGCACCACCAAGGAAACCTTCTCCAGCCCCAGGGACCATGCAGGGATGCTGGTCACCCCACAGCAGGATGGTGGCTTCTCCAGGGGGAACCTGGTGGTGGCTGTCCCCTCACTGGGATGGTGACTCCTCCAGAGTCACCGGGTGGTGGGTACTACCACAGGCGTCCTTTTCCCAGCACATCCATGCAGGGATGTCCTGGTGGGGTTCACTGATGTCCTGGATGTCACTGGTGGGGTGGAAGGTGCTGATGGCCATCTCCTGGTTCCCAAAAAGGGACATGCCTGGGGTTTCTGGGACAATGCAGGACATGAGGGTGACACAAGCCCAACATCTGCTCCCATCAATCCTTCCACCACTTGGATTAAAGGGATTCTACTCAGAATACCCTACACAAGGTACAGGGGAGCACCAGGCTTGGGGGCAGCCCCCAGCTGCACCCAGGAATGGTGGTCCCCAGAGCAGGAATCGGGCAGACTGGGATCAGCCTCCTGTTCCCCGGAAGCTCCAAGGGGAATTCGCACAAAGAGTGAGTTACTGGAATACTTTTACCCAGATGCTGATTTTTGTTCTCTCTCCCATTGGCCGGGCCGCAGTTCCCAAAGAACCCAAAGCAAACACACTATTTTTAGAGAAGAGTTCATTTACTGGAGCCATTCCCTTTGAAATTCCTCACTCATCCTCGCCATGGAAACCAAGGGAGTCCGGAGAAACAGCCCCACCGGGACCAACCATCAGAGCTTTAAAAAGAGCCACACCGAGGGAAAGGGGGTGGAAGTGGCTGATTTTCTTCAGTGGACATATCCTGGCCTGGGAGCACCATGGTGGAAATGGCAACGCTTTTGTTTTACTGGACTCTGTCTGTGCAAGCTGGGCTTGATGCCTTCAGGAGGAGATATCCTGGAAGATGGACCATGTTCTCTTGGAAAATCATGCCTGGAGAGGGTGTGGGGACTGTTGTCTTGGATGGGTGGTGGGAAGGGGTGGAGGGGGATGGTTGGATGGGAGCAGGGACACGGATGAAGGCTGATGGAGATGGGAGGAGATGGATGAAGACGGGTGAATGAACAAAGCCGATGGATGGATGGATGGATGGATGGATGGATGGATGGATGGGAGGACAGGAGTCTCCTTCCCTATTTTCAGGTCATGCCCTGAGAGAAGAGAAAACTGCACTGGCCAAACCCCAGCGCTGCCTTGCTGCACCTTCCCTTTGTGTGAGGGCACCTCCTTCTCCATCCTGGATTTAGGAGAAGTTCCTGCTGCAGCTCTGAAGCTGTGGGATGCCCCATGGGACCTGCTGTGACCAGGTGAGGGAGCTCAGCCAGGGGAGACCTCAGCACATCACCTCCCTGGACACTCCCATCACACAGGGATCAATACCCAGGGAAATCTCCCTCTTCAGAAATATCCCTGAGAAAGGCTCTAAATCAGAGAATGAGAGCATCACAGAATGGTTTGAACCAGATGGCACCTTAAGTTCATCTTGTTCCAACTCCCTACCATGGGCAGGGACACGTCCCACTAGAACAGGTTGCTCTGAGGCCCATCCAGTCTGGCCTTCAGCACTTCCAAGGATCCCACAACCCCTACAATGATGGATTAAGGCTGCAGAAACGAGCCCTGGGACGCTTTGAGCTTCCATCCCAGCTGGGTTTGGCAGGAGGTTACCTGGAGGTTACATCTCAGCGAGGCCGACCTGCTGCTTCCCTGGCAAGAGCAGATGGAAGAACAAGGCCACCTCCTCCCAGGAGCTTTGGAGGCATGTGATTTTCCATGGAAAAGCCCAGGCATCTGTGCACAGATGCAGGCAGGCTGCCCAGTGCATCTCTCAGAATACATCCCAGCACCAGGGCCCTCTCCGTACCCCCACATGTATATCCCTGCACCAGGATATCTCTTCCCTGTATGTGTATCCCTGTACCAGGCCCTTTCCATACCCACTGGATATGCATCCCTGCCCTCCAGGACTCCCTGTGCAGGAATGCACATCCACACAAGTTCCAGGGATTTCCCTGGCTGCACAAGCTCCAGAACCCGGCCTCTCCCTGTGCGCCCCTCCAGGGAGCTCCTGGTGCATCCCAGCGGCAGGACTGTGGGTCTCTCTCTTCCACAAGCTGGAAGCTGAGCCCATTCCAGCCTCCCACCCTCACTGCAGTCCCTGGATCCTGCCAAGAGCCTGACCTTTGGATCAGGCAGCCACAGGCCAAGGCCAGCCCCCAGGACCAGCTCAGCTCAGTGCTAACCCTGTCACTCCAAGGCTGGATCCCAGCCTGCACCACCATCCCAGGTCTCCAAGGATGCACATCCCACGTGGATCATCCTCTCTAGTGGAGCCCGCTGCCTAATTAATTACAGGCTTTTAACTAAAGTGGAGGGAGACAAGGGACAAAGGAGCCCTGTTCAAAGCTCTGGCAGTGAGGAAGGGAAGGGGCAGAAATGGGCAGAGTTAAGGGGATTTGGGCTGGGTCACCCACCCCCCTGGACACGTTGCCTGGCCCCATGCCATTGATCCCAGGGTCAATCCATGCCACTGATAGGCAGCACCACCTGATTCCAGCCAACTTCTCCACGCTCCATCCCACATCTCACCTCTCTGCAGGGCTGCCTGTGTGCCTCAGTTTCCCCCCACCCCAGCGTTTCGCTGAGCACGGCGGATCCAGGGACGCAAACCCCGGGCAAACCATTGGAGCAGGAAGAGGAAGGCCAAGATTTGCCCATTCCCACCTCTCCCCTACAGCTGCTTCAATTCCAGATTTCCAAAAACACCAAAAAAACGAGACCGCTCCCAGCCACAGCCCCAGACCTGGTTTCTACGGGGATTTACAGAAATGGAACAGAGGGAAACTAAGTCCAAAGATGACAAACTTTAGGAATATACAGTCAGTGCACGGATCCGGCCTTTGAGCTGTCCCCACAGTGAGGAGGAGCTTCTGGAGCATCAGGGATGGGCTGGGAGGGAGGATGCTGGGGAGGAAAGGGGGTGGTTGTCCCTGGGAACGTGACCCCGACGTTTCCCTGCGGGATCCCCTCCATTCCTGATGGCTTTTCCGGGGTGCGGCCGCCCCACTCCGGGACCAGCAGGTGGGGAAGGCAGCGGCCGGGGCGCCGGGGGCCGCGTTCCCACGACTCCCGTGCTCCCCAGAGGTGCTATATTTAAATCAATATTTTCCTGTTTAATCCAAGTGCTGCTAAATCAACAAACACAGCACGACAGAGAACATACCTAATTTTCCATCCCCGGACGGACCCACCCATGAGGGGAAGAAAGATCCAAGGGGTTGCCAGTCTAGAATCCTGCTCAGACTTTCACTGAGCAGCAAATGGACCCCAAATCCATCCCAAACGCATCTTAAATTCATCCTGGCTTGCTGCCAGGCTGTGTGCTTGTGTGTGCTGCCCATTCCAGCAGCTTTTGGGATCCTGGAAGCCTGAAAAAGTCTTTATCTTGAGTTTTGGGGTTTTTTTCTCCCACAGGATCTGCCAGAGTGAGATGTGCTGCTAACAAGCCCTGAGGAACCTGGTGCCCATTATCAAGCACAGGCTGAAGGAGTTCTTCTCCACCCAGGAAGAATTGGATGGCTCCATGGGGAATTGCTGGAAAGCACCCAGGACAAACAGTGCTGCCCCCGAGGGAGAACAGCACATTACCTCTCTGGGCAGGATGTGCTAGATGCACCTCTGCCAAAGCCACCACCAAACCATGGGAGCTGGGAAAATATCCTTGAGCATCATCCCAGAGGTGCCAGACCCCATTGTCAATCCCTTCCCAGTACAGTCTGCTGGAGATGGACACCATCTCACCACCACCACCATGATACGAGATGGATGCTCCCATCCCCCAAAATTCCCAAGTGGAGGTGGCCATTTCCCCATACAGATGCACAGCCTCGCAACACTGGCCCTTTCCACTGAGTTAGAGAGGGGAAAAAAAATCTAAAAGTAAAAAGTAAAGTTTATTTCTTCTCTGCTGGTCAGGGAGCACATAAATCCCTGTTCCCAGCCAGCCATCCCAGTGCCAAGTTATATCCGGTCCTTGGTGCTCTCACTTAGAATTAAAGCAACTCCCCTGCAGGGCTCGGTCCCCCTCCGCCCCCCGAGGCAAAGCTGGTGCCATCTGAAATAAAACATCCCAGCTCCACCATCCAATAAATCAAAAGGAGAAATAAAAAATCCTGGTTTCAGTTAGGATATGGCTGGAGCACAAAGAAATCCCAAGGCAGGGGAGAGATTTGAAGATACAGCTGTGGTGTTGCCCTTAAAAGGGAAAATTCGCACCCTCTTCCCCGAGGCCCGAGGGTTCAGGCAAGGTGAGGAGCAGCATCCTCAGGGTCTGCTTCCACAGAGTGGCCCATCCACCTGAGGACATGCTTGGCCAAACAGGGCTCCCAGCTGGTGAAAATCCACCCCAAATCATCCCAAAGTTGGGATCAGACCAGGGCTGGGTGTGTTATTGGGATGTGGGGTCAGCAGAGCATCCCTGATATTGGGGCCAGCACGTACCGGCCCCAGGACACCACAGGGAGTGCCTGAGTAAGGAACATCTCCTATAAATTATTAAGATAAACCATATATTATATAAACTGAACACATCAATTATTTAGAAATGCCACTGGGTGCACAGCCTCATCTTGGGGACCTGCCAATGTTCCCAAGGTGGCACCAGCCAAAGCTCCAGGAGGTTCCTCATTAACCCATTTTAATTATAACACTTGATGGTTTCACAGCACTTTCCAGCCCGTGATCGGAGAAGACAAAAAACTAAACCTAAACTGGTCCATCAGGCAAAAAATGCTGCCAAATTCACCCCAGATTCACCCAAAACAAGGATGTTTCACACAGTGGCCAAGAGGGGCCATCCCTGTTCTCAGCCAGCAACGGTTGTCGTCTGGCAGCAGGGACGGGAGAAGGAGCCGGATGGGGAGCAGAAATCCCTGGAGAATATTTTGAGGGGAATGTTGCTGCAGGGGGAATGGATTCTAAGAGAATAACCTGGGGGAATCATGCTGTGGAGATGCCAGACCCCAGGAGAACCTCCTGATGACGCTGCAGGGCTGCTGCATCCCATGAGGACATCCTGTAAGGAGGATGCCAGATCCCAAGATCTGGGGGAAGATGCTGCAGGGAGCTGGATTTTGGGAGGATCCAAAGAAAAGCAGCCTTGCT
Organism: Brachypodius melanocephalos; assembly: GCA_013398615.1. NCBI lineage: Eukaryota > Metazoa > Chordata > Aves > Passeriformes > Pycnonotidae > Brachypodius > Brachypodius melanocephalos. Next base: position 6,606,374 of record VZSR01000055.1, on the reverse strand, counting down.
CCCTGTGGCTCTACCCTGGCCAGCAAGGGTTACATGGCCAGGCTCGGCCCCGGAGACTTCACGCTTGGCTGCCAGCGGCCGCTGCAAGAGAATGGTCCAGCCCATCCTCTTCAATCGGCATTGGAGCAGGGGAGAGAGCCCTGCCAGCATCATTCCTGTGAGCTCTCGGCAGATGCCCCACGGGAATGGGTATTTCTGGGCTTCTCCCAGAGCTATTAAAAGCCCCGTGGGTGCTGGCACTGCCGTGCCGCAGCAGGAGGTGATGCTTCCAAGCCCTTCCCGGCACAAGCAGCCGGAGTGATGGGAACTCAAGTCCACGTTCATACAACAAGCCAAGGGGCCAGCAATGCCAAAAACCCATCCCAGGACAGATCTCAAAGCACACAGCCATGCTTCAGGGTGAGCAGAGCACCTTCACATCCCCCAGACTGCACCAATTCTTCCCCAGGGAGGATCAAACTTTTACCTATTGAGCAAATACTCAGTTCATGCACAAAAATATTTTTCCCCCTTTTTACCACCCACCAGCATGGCAATGCTCATGATCCCAAGTAGAGGGATGGTGTTTTTTGGGGTGGGAAAATGCAGATTTGCTCAATGAGGGGTGTAACATGAGGAATCCCAAGTAGAAGGATCGTTTAAGCCTTCCCAGCCAAGGAAAAGTCAATTTTTGGTTCAGCATCTCAGGGATGGTCAATTTATCAGTGCCTTATATAGCATATGAACATAATTATATATATATATATATATATATAAAAAAAACCCTTTTCCATCAAAACTTGGTGTCATTTAACCTGAAAACTGCTTTTTCCCATCCAAAAATTGCCTGTTTATCAGGGAGAGCCCTGTCGCAACAAACAAGGGCTCATCCCTTGGGGACCACTGGAAAGGGCTGGGAGGGCTCTTGGCCATCCATCAGTGCCTCTACAGATGGGAATTTGTCCACCACAAAGGACACACGACAGACCCTCAAGGCCACCAGTGCTTTGGATGGGTCATGTAGCCCACGAAACAAAGGTGCTTTTAGGATGGATGGATGAGCACTTACCACCTGTGGCTTGGTCCTGGGGCTGTGTTCGTCGGGCAGGCGCGAGCAGTGGGGCAGCCGGGGCGGTGGGGCAGCGGGTGGCGAGCGGGGTCCATCCCCAGCACTGGGGGACGTGTCACCTGAGTTGAGGGCCAGCATGTACCGCTTGGTGACATCCTCCAGTGAGGGAGGCTGGAGGGTCGGGAAGGATTTTCCAGGTGAGCGGCCGGCAGCCGGCGCAGGGAGGTGGCCATGGTGGCCGGAGGGGACGAGCGGCTCGGGGACAGTGATGGGGACAAAGGTGGCGGGCTCGCTGGTGTGCCGGACGTGCTTGGTGGCCGGGCGGCCCTTGGCGAGGACGGTGGGCGCAGGGGGCGGCTGGTTCTCCTGGTGGGACGCGCGGTTGGAGCGCTTCTTGGAGCTGCGCCGAGCAATGCGAGGGGACAGCACGTCGGCCAGCTTGGGGTCAAAGCCGTAGCCGCGACCGGTGCCCGGCGCTGCCGGCTGTGCCGAGAGGATGGGCTCGCTGCTGGACGGGGGGATGCTGGGCTCCAGCTCGTTGATGGCCTCGCCAGGACCCTCAAAGGCGCCGGGCACCAGCTCACTGCGGCGGCTGGGGTCGCTCAGCGACTTCTTCTTGATGGTCTTGCCATTGGCCTTGTCATCGCCCAGCTTGGCCATGGCACCGGGCTGGCTGACGATGGTGCGGATGAGGCTGCTGTAGTCCCGGGGCCCATCGCTGCCCAGGGACAGGTCGCTGCCCGCGCTGCCCGCACTGCCCGTGATGGCAGCAGGCTGCGGGATGCCCGCCTTGGCGCTCAGTGAGCCCAGCAGGTTGCTATCCACAGAGAAATTCTTGGCCTCCTCCGCCACTGAGCATCTCCGGTGAGGCATGGGGTCACTGAGGGAGCGGTAGGGCTCAGTGCCACCCTCGCTGCTGCCCTCCATCCCATTGGCGCCTGCTGACGGGAACTTACGTCGGCGCCGCAGGCTGCCAGGGGTGCTGGGCGTCTCGGGTTTGCCAGCTGGGAGATCTTCAGCCATCACTGCCGCCGGGTGAGCGGGCAGTGGCATTTCGGAGCCACCGGCTGCTGGCGTGGCACCGGGCAGCATCCAGGCATCCACAGCTTCACGCAGGTTTTGGAAGGGCATCCCCACGGGCTCCGGCTCCGTGACGATGCCTTCATCCGTCACGCTCGACTCGTGACCCGACAGCTCCTCCACGGATTTACTGTGAGCGAGGTTCTCCTCCGACTCCACGTCCTTCAAACACCGCGTGCTCTCCACCTGTCCCCGAAGGGCCATGTCTGTCGTCCCTGTCGGTGCCACCACCTCGGCGCCCTCCACACCTCCGCTGTCCTTCTGTTCGGCAGCAAAGCCGTAGTCCTGCTGGGAACCCATCCTGCTGATCTTCTCAAACACCTGCCTCGCCTCCTGGATGTACTGGTCCTGGATGACCATGGGGAGAGGATCCTCGTCCCCCTGCTGTCCCCCACCTGGAGCCACCCGCTCCTGGCTGTCCGTAGCGGCCAGAAGGAGCTCAGAGGAGCTCTGCTTCATGGAGCTCTGTAGGAAAAATCGCCGAGTCCCGGATTTTTCGGAGCAGGTGAAGGACTTAGCACGACGTAAAGTGGCCGTCAGGTCCTTAAGCGTGGGCCTCTCGCCCGGAGCCCAGCGGTTTTGGGGATGAGTGGCACCACAGCTGCCCGGGGAGGGGCTGGCAACACCGGAGCACCCATCGGAGCCCACGTCAAGGCCGATCCTCACCCCCTTCTTCTTCACCTTCAGCTCTGAGAGGTCTGATTTGAGGAAGCTGAGGAGAGTCAGGGTCTCGGTGGCAATGTCGGGGTTGGACAAGGACTTGCGGTGCTTGGCCCGCTCCCCTTCCAGCCCTGGCTGGAGCAGGCTCTCGCTCCCATAGTCCGGCTTTGCCTTGGCCACGCTCTGGGGCAGCTTGGGGCGGACACGGACCCCCGGCTGTCCCCAGGCCAGGCCATCGCTGGCCCCGAAACTGGGCGACCGATAGATACCATAACCTGCCTGGAGAGTCCGTCCTTGGCCGGGCCAACACACTCCAAACTGCTCCTCTTCCTTCAGCGTCTCCGTGCTGGAATAACGACTGCTGCTGCGTGACCCGCCGGGGCTGCCGAAGGGCAGGATGTTCACCTTGGAGACGCGGGCCACCACGGGCAGCGGGTGGCAGGGAACCACCCGAGCGCAGCCTTCGGCCTCGGCATCGCCATCCGCCGTGCCCTCCTTCTTCTTCTTCCGTGCGGCGCGGGGCCAGTGGGCAGCGCTCTGCCCTTCGCCTTCGCTGCCCGATGAGGCGCGGGGAGAACGGGCCGCCGCGGCTTCATCGTCCCCGTTGGAGCGGGGTGATGGGGAGGAGGAGGGTGGTTGCGGTCGAGTCGAGTTATGCCAGGAATGCGGGCCGGGCTCCGGCGGAGCTCCGCGGGGAGAGCGGAGCGCCGGGTGCGGGACGCGGCTGCGGGGCGGAGGCGGCGGGGGAGCTCCGCGGGCGCTCCCGCTCCCGCTCCCGTTCCCCATCCCATTCCCGGTCGCCGCCGTCGGCTGCCGGCAGCTCTCCCCGAAGAGTTTCCGCATCGCCGGGACGCTGGGCCAGCGCGGCGGCTCCGCGTTTAACCCCGGGCCCGGCGGCGACGGCGGCGGCGGCGGGGGCGGCGGTGGAGCCGGGGACGGCGGCTGAGCCCCGGCATGAACCGGGCCCGTCGGCTCCGGCTCGGTAAAACGAAGCGAAAGCTGCCGTACCGACGGGGCCAGGCTGCCAAAAGCCCGGCCCGGTTGTTGCTCCGCGATCGGCGCTGAAACTTTCCTACCCGGGAAGAAGAAGGAGGAGGAGGAGGAGGAGGAAGGCGGGGAGGAGGCGGGCAGGAGGCACCGAGCCGCCGCTACCCCCCGGCCGCTGCCCCC
>VZSR01000055.1:6546411-6602236 GCA_013398615.1 Brachypodius melanocephalos | reverse complement strand
TTTTTTTTTTTTTTTGGCTTTTCCTCCTCCCTCACCCCCTGCTTTTTTATTTGTTGCATTCAAATAAACTTTCCTCCCCGGAGGCGGGGTTTGCTCCCGCAGAGGGGGAGGGTTGAAGTTTTGCTCCCTTTTAAAAATTAATTTATTTAATTCTCCCTTTCTTTTTTTTCTTCCTTTTTTCTTTTTTTTTTTTTTTTTTTTTTTAGGGGAGGTGAGGGGAGAGGAAGGCGGCTTTAGAGCTGCCCTTTCACTCCCAGCCTCAGCAGGAGCATCTCGCAACCCCCTGCATCTTTCACCCCCCCTCTCGCATCCTTCGTTACCCCCTGCATCCTTTCTTCCACACCCCTCCACGCCCAGCATCTTTCATCCCCCTTATTTTTTATAAGGAGGCTTATAAAAAAGTGCGAGAGCAACTTTTCACATGGGGAGATAGTGACAGGATGAGGGGGGGGACAGCTTTAAACTAAAATAGGGGAGATATAAGCATCATATTGGGAAAAAATTCTTCCCTGTGAGGGTGGTGAGGCCCTGGCACAGGGTGCCCAGAGAAGCTGTGGCTGCTTCATCCCTGGAAGTGTCCCGGGCCGGGTTGGACACTGGGGCTTGGTGCAGCCTGGGATAGTGGAAGGTGTCCCTGCCTATGTCAGGGTGTTGAAATCAGATGATTTCTAAGATCCCTCCCAACCCAAACCGTTGTGTGATTCCCTCCATCCCTTCCCAGCTTTTTCTTTTTGGGGGAAACAGGATAAATAATCAATAACGTGAGTGCCAGTGAACGACTGTTCCCATTGCAGCAGATTCCTCCAGACCCTGCTTTGCAGCTCATCCCGGGGAAGAGAGAACACCTTGTTCCCAGCTTGCAAAGCTTTCCAGCGAAGCACTGCCCCGTGAACAGACTTTCTCGTGGGCTTTCAGCATCGCTTGTCAGCGCTTGCTATTTGAAGCCTATAACCCTTTTTTTCTCCCAAGACAGCAGATTTATCGCTGGGGATGTGAAAAATGAAGGTGGCTGGCATGGCTGGTGGGTGAGCTGTGGCCTTGGAGACATGGATGGGGCTGGAGAGGTGTCCTGACCAAGTAGAAGATATTGCTGGCTATGGCCCCGAGGCACAAAAAAAGGGGTAAGAAAGAAAAAAAAATCCAACACCTCCTGTAAATGCATTTTTCAGGACCTAAAAAGCGCCTGCAGCCATGCCGTGAGATGCTCCACCCCAACAAGTATTCCTTCCCTGCCTCTCCCTTCCCACCCTCTGCCCTGCTTCCCTCAGGCCTGGGTGGCTCCTGGCTGCAAGGATGACGCCCCCCAAGCTGGATTTGGAGAAGATCTATGTATTTTATCCCCTCTCGGTTCTCTAGGAGCTGTTCCTGGCTTTGAGCAGTTGGCAAGTAATGAAGATTTGTTGAAGTGCTCACCCCATTTCTAAGGCATCCCTTTACTCCCATCACCCTGGCTTCTAGGCCTGGTGGTGCCAAGGGAGCTGCTGGCAGGATCCCAGGGCAGAGCAGGACGTGGTGAGAGCTAAAGAGAGCTCCGTGTGATCCCTCCTCTTAAAAACGTTCCAAATTAGTGATTCTAGTATCAGGAACATTATCCTGAGGCTGTTGGCTGTGATCACCTCAGCCCATGCAGCCCTTGCAGCCACCACCAGACTTTTTGGAAGCTGATTTTTTTCTCCCCCGGAGCTTTATTATGGTTGCATTCTTCGGCCACCTTCTCCCCGGGGTCCTATCCAGGCACTGGGTGCTCTGATGGTGCAGGGCTCCTCCCTCCCTGGAGCCAGGTGGACACCCACAGATCAGTCGGATTTCTCCAAATCTAAATATTTTGCGCCCTCTCCTGGGTCTGGGTGGCGTGGCCCGGCCCTCCCACCCCGTCCACTTCCTGCTGTCTGGGAAGCGATGGGGACGTCAGGCTGGCGTTGTCCCTCCAGCCACTGCTCTGGCAGCCCCCCCAGCGTTTTGCCCTTCCATTGCAGGGCCCCAAAGACGCCTCAGAGGGGATCTGGGCATGGATGAGCCAAGGGAAAGCACAGGCCTACCTTTGCCTCCTCCATCACATTCTGTGCCCCAAACCAGAGTCATTGTCACGGTCGGGACAGGAACACAGCTCCAGCAAAACCGGGTGATTTGAGCTAATGCTGCTGCAGGATTCCTCTCTGTTCCAGCCCAGCCGTGATGCTGAGATCTCTTGAGCATTATCCAAGAGCCTGTGACCGCTCTGGACACCCTCCTTATCCTCATGACAGCCAGGAGACACACTGGGACTGCCAGCACTGGACACTTGGGTGGCCAGGTACCTGAGGAGACACTGTGTGCCTGCAAGGAGCAAGTCAGGATGGAGCTGAACGCTTGGCCAGCCAAGCTGGAGGGGTGCTCAACCCTGGAGATTTGAGGCAAATTACTTAAATCTGCTTAGGTGTGATTATTATAAGAAGACATGAAAAATGCAGTTATTCACATATATATATTTATATATATATATACAGTGTATGGATACAGATACTGTGTTCAGGCAGAGAATTTCTGCACTGCAGAGCCTGTGCTGGGCCACAAAGCTCCTTCTGCTTGGATATATTCTATGTCTGTACATACAGTGGGTGTATACACCCATCTGAGAAAGAGCAGGGAGTTAATTCTATACATCCTATATGTTAGAGAAGACTCGCAGAGCGATGAGTGGTGCATCCACCTGGCAAATCCCTCCTCGTTGAGAGGAAGCAGCATCCCACCAGAGATTGGGGGAGCACAGATCAATCCCCAGCCCCGTGGAGAGGCCAAGCCAGCTGTGGGATGCATGGTGACGTGGCCAGGACACTGAGCAGCAACTCTCTGTGGCATGCATCTTCCAGCTCTGGGCATTGTGTCCACATGTGCTGCCTCTGATTGTGCTGGATCCTGGTTAGGAGGTGACAGCAGGGCACCACTGACACCAGGATGGGCCAGATTTGGGGTGCTGGGCTAAGCAGGGACTCACATGAAGGTTCACAGGCAGGTGACAATGCTGCTGGCTTTTGCCTAACCCAGCTCATGGGCATGGCTTCAGTGGGAAATGCAGCATGGGTGTTCCAGTTGCCCTTTCCCTGTTCCCAGTCTGTCCAGGGGTGCTCCTCCACCTTTTTGCAGTACCAGCAATACCAGTGAGCCTGTGTCTCTTGCTGTGGCCTCATTCCAGGCACTGGGGGATAAGAATGTCCCAGAGTTACACAAAAACCACCTGTGACACTGATCTTGAGCTGAAGGAACACCTGGCCTCACAATATGGGCTGAACCAAACCCTCCCCAGCCTTTGCATGCTGTCCCCATCAGGGAATTTTTAACTGGGGATGGAGACAAATCATCCCCCACCAGCTCATCCTGAGTCAGGGATGTGTCCTCCACGGTCCCATCTTGTTCTCCACGGTCTCAGTGGATATTTATTGCATCGGTGGCCATTTATTGCTTGACCACCAAGGTACTGAGCTGCCCCAGGTGAGAGGACACTAGAGCTGTGACGGGGTTCATACTGCACCTCTGCAGGCTGGAGATGGGCCCAAAGCTCTGGAATCTTGGGAGATGCCATCCTCCTCTCCTCCAGCATGTCACCAGCGAGGCCATCTCTGCTCCGTGGAGCTTCAAGCCGAAATTGCTCCGTGCCTTGGTGGCACCGAGGTGGCCCCGTGCCGGCCTAGGAGCCGTAGGTGACGCAGTGGTCGTGCCGCCACTTGGAGCTCACCTTGTCGAGCAGGTAGCGGGTGCTCTCGCGGAACTTGCGCTGGGTGAAGTAGAAGAGGATGGGGTCGAGGACGCTGTTCATGCTGGCGAAGGGCCGCGTGCACTTGTAGGCGATGGCGAAGGCCTGCAGGGCCGGGCAGGGCAGTGTGGGCGAGGAGCGCACGATCAGGTAGATGGTCTTGGTGAGGTGGAAGGGCAGGAAGCTGATGGAGAAGACGATGACCACGATGATGACCATGCGCACGGCTTTGTCCTTCCTCTTGTGCACGGCCAGGCCGATCAGCTCGTCCTTCTGGCACAGGATGCGGGCCATGCTGCAGTAGCAGGCCAGGATGGCCACGAAGGGCAGCAGGAAGCCGGTGAAGGTGAGGGTGATGCCGTAGGGGAAGTAGGCGGCGGAGCGGTCGGGCGTGCTCAGGTCGTAGCACACGGTACGGTTCCTCTGCGTGCCCGTGGAGGCGAAGACGAAGGTGGGCAGGCACTGGGCGACGACGATGAACCACACGGCCGCACACACCAGCCACGTCAGCTTCTTGCCCTTCTTCTTGTGCCACGAGGCCAAGGGGTGGCAGATGCCCAGGTAGCGCTGGACGCTGATGCAGGTGAGGAAGAAGATGCTGCCGTGCAGGTTGGTGTAGAACTGGAAGCGCACAAACTTGCAGGTGAAGTCCCCGAAAGGCCAGTAGTCCTTCTGGGTGTAGTTGTAGATGAGGAGAGGCAGGGAGCAGACGTAGAGCAGGTCAGCCACGGCCAGGTTGAGCATGTAGATCGTGCTGCGGCTCAGCGCCTTCCGCGCCAGCCAGATCTGCCCAATGACCACAGCGTTCAAGGGCAGCCCCACCACGAACACCACCGAGTACACCAGGGGCAGCAGGACCTGCTTGAACTCCTCGTGGTAGGTGCACGAGTTCCTCCCAGTGCTCACAGCTGTCAGGTTGGCCATGGTGGTGTTCCCAGCTGTCAGTGTCCCCTCTGCAGCACCTGTGAATGTCAGAGGGGACAGCTGGTGAATCCTCTATGTGGTGTCACATAAGCCCTCACCTGGACCAGTGTTCTGCAACTTGGGGCCTACAGTGCCCCAGTGTCCCCAGTGTCACACAGGCTGGGGGACGAAGGGATAGAGAGCAGCCCTGAGGAGGATTTGGGGCTGTTGGTGGATGAGATGCTGGACATGACCCAGCCATATGCAATCGTGTGCACCACCCCCTCGCCCTGGGCTGATCCCCCAGCGTGGGGAGCAGGAGATGGGGGATTCTGCCCCTCTGCACCTGTGCTCAGGTGAGACCTCACCTGCAGAGCTGCCCCAGCCCTGGGCCAGCAGCACAAGGAGCTGGAGCTGCTGGAGAGAGCCCAGAGGAGGCCTGGAGGTGCTCCAGGGCTGGAGCCCCTCTGCTCTGGAGCCAGGCTGGCTGAAGGCAGAGTGAGTGGGACAGCGTGGTGGCCACACTTGCCACCATCCCAGCTCCACTTCCCACAACACTTATCCCCCACAGAAAGGTTTGCACAAGGCCAAGGCGCTGCCATCGCCCTCCGGCAGAGGAAATCGCTGCAGGATGCGGCGGTGGCGGCCGGCACGGCTTCCTGCGCCTCTGCAGGGGGTGCCAAAGCCCCGCAGCCAGCCGGCCTCAGCCCGGGAGACGCTGCCCGCACCGAGCCCGGCGCGACCCTCGCGGGCCCTTCCAACCCGTAAGTGGCACCGGTGACAACCACCCCAGAGCTTTTTTAGTTTTGTGGGCTCAGAGAGCTCACCCAGTGTCCTCTGGGCTGCTCTGAGCAGGGGAGGAGCACACGTGCTTTCCCGAGAGCAGAGGGACAGTCGTGGGCCCTCAGCCGCCTGAGCCCCCTGCCCCAGCCAGGCCTCATCTCTCGGCCTCCGCCCGTGGGTGCCACCCGGTTCGGGAGAGCCGCTTCTCCTCCCTCCCCTCGCTCCCTGCCTTGCCAGCAGCCCTGGCCGGGGGCACGGGGACAGCCCCCGCTTCCCCTGCTGCCCTGGGCACAAACCTGCCTGGAATGGGGCAGCCGCTGGGAAGGTGAAACTGAGGCAAGGAGGAGGTGGCCAAGTTCCAGCCAGGAGCGTGGGGCACAGGGCGTGAGGGAGAGAGAGAGACAAACGAGTCCAAGGGCCACCCCGTCAGCTTGTTCCTCCCCATTTCAGGTGTTTGGGGATTCAGCAGCCCCCAGAGCACAGCCAGGTCTGGTGTCAATGTTGGGGACACAATTTTGGGTTTTGTGAAGCAGTCCCCCTGCTGCTGCACGTATCTCCAATCCCCCTAGTACCTTGCAGCCCCGTTCACCCCCTCACACCCTGTTTGAGTCCCTCTGTCTCTCACTGAGCCCTCATCACCCCACAGCGTCCCACTGTGCTCCCCTAAACCCTGCTGAGCCCCCCTGCATCCCACTGAGCACCCCACTGTCACCCCAGTGTCATCCCAGGCAGTCCCAGCACTCACTTCTCCCACCTCCAAGCCAATAAATGCTCCAGAGCCATGAACTTCCCTGTTCCCTGGGGCCCCCCCAAAAGCTTCCCTGGGACCCCCCAAACCTCCCTGGGGACCCAGGTTGAGGCAGCACCCATAGGAATCTCTGCCACCACCCCCTGTGTGTCACAGGAGCACCACCAAAGACACTGGGGACAAGGTGGCCGGGAAGAGGGGGTCTTGGGGGGGGACTTTGGAGCGCCTCTTTCCTGCTAGGGTGCCCTGGGGTGCTGGGACCCCTCTCTCTGCCCGTCTATGGGTGCTCTGCTTACCCCGCTGAGTAACACTTCCCTTTCCTCTTGGCAGCAGCGCCCCAGGGAAAGGGGGAACAGAAACCCAGCTGGCAGGGTGGGCACAGAACTGCCTGGAGTGGCTCTGTGTGGCACTGCACGGCTGTGGCACAGCACAGGTGCCACCAGGGCACAGGGTGCTCCTGCCCCTGGGAGCCAGGGTGTGATTGGCTCAGGCCATCATGAATTATTTGATCTTTTCTGTAATTTTTAAATTTTGCCCTTCATTTATTGGGCACCTTTTCCTCGTTTTTTGAGTCTTTCCTCCATTTTTGCCTCACTTCCCTCATATTTGGCTCCTTCCAAATGTGGGCAGACATTGGGGACAGGGCACTGTGGCACCAAGAGGGAGAAGATGCTGCAGCTGTCCAGGGGCTGCAGTAAAACAAGGGAAACTGAGGTGCAGGCACTGAGTTTGAAGTGAACCAGTATGGCCTACACCTCTTTTAACACCTTTTTTCCCCAAAACATCCCTTGGAGGTGTTGGCAGGGCATTGCTAAGGGCCATAGGAGCTGGTGCCCTGCCACCACAGTAATGGGGGCAGGCTGAAATCCACTGGGAAATGAGACTTTCAGGGGAGAAAAAAAGAGGGTGCCTGTGGTGTTGAGAGGGGTCAGGATGGGGTCACCTTCATCCCAGTGGTTTAAGGTGCTTGCAGATGAGGAACAAGGACCAGGAGAGAGAAGTGAGGCTGCTCTGTGGCCAGATGGGGAAGAGATTAAAAATAATCACCAGCAGCCGTGAGCTTCCCCCTGCATGTGCCCCCTCCAATCTCTTTGCTTTCAAACCAAGCCCTTGTTCAGTGGAATTAGCTTTAATTAACACCCTGTTATTGGTTTGAAGGGGGATTCTGCAAGCTGGATACAGTGGGAAAAGCTTTTGGAGGTTGCTGCCCTCAAATAGGATGTGGGGGAGGACTTCCTCCCTTGGAAATCTTCCTCCATGGTTTATCTTTCCCATCCTGGTCTCTGTGGCTCGCTGGCAGGGCTGGAAAGCTGGGCTGGGTGGAAGTGAAAGCTCCAGCTCAGCGAATTTCAAAGAGCGTGAAAGGGGGATGAAAGGGGCATGCTCCATCCTGCATGTCACTCGGCCAAAGCCACCACATCCTTATTCCCAAACACCTCCTGGCTGGTGCCAAAATATCTTCATGTGCCCATCTGCCCAGTGGGGACCCAGGCTTGGATGTTTTGAGGGAAATCTCCATTTAGGTAAGCCTGAGGGTGGAAAAACTGGGACAACATTGGGAATTTTGGGGTACTGAACATGGATGGGGCACAAAACGGTGGCAGAGTCATTCTGTCCTTGGGTGACCACCTTCATCTTCCCACAGTTTGGTGGCCCATCATAAATCAGCACCTCAGGGAGGCTCTGGGCAACCTGGGCTGCAATTCCCTGCTGGAAAAGGAATGATGGGGACAGGGAAGGTGCAATGAGCTTTCCCAGTCTCAACTGGCCTATACCTCTATACATGTAAATATAAATATAAATATATACCTCTATACATAAATACACATCTGCACATCTCTACATATATATCTCACTACATCCAACCGTATCTATGGCTCTCCACATACACACATTACATATTTATAAATATATATCTCTCCACACTCACACACACACACACACACACACACACAAATTTCTACACCCCTACACACAAATATATGTCCCTGAGCACATGGAGTCACACTCATGTTGATACATAACTCCATCCATATATACAGAAATATATTTATATTACACACATGTCTATGCAGACGTGCTCATCCATAGGAATATAGTTATACCTCTGGATGTATATATGCACAAATACATATATATAAAAGGTAGACGCCAGGCTACTGGCACCCAGAGCAGAGGTGCCAAGGAAAACCAGGTCCCTCGAGCAGATTTAAGCACATTTATGTGCAAAACAACTTCTGGCACAGGGCTGATCCCTATGGATGCCTGAGGGATGCAGGCACGTCTGGGGTGCACCCCAGACCATGGGAGCAGAGGGACGGGAGAATCCACCCTGTGCAAGCCCTGCCTGGGGGATCACAGTGGGATTTTGAGCCCTACTCCATGGGAAGAGTTGCCAAACTTCCCCAGGAGCAAAGTCCGGCAGCTTCCATTTAGAGTGGCTCTGGGATCACCCCAAACCCCAGCTGAAGCACGGATATTCTCTGGATCTGACCCCATTCTCTCCTATTCTGTCTCATCCTGCCCAGTTCAATTGGATCTGTTTGGGTCCAGTCCTGCCTAGTTTGGTTTGATCCTGTTGGATCCCATCCTGACGGGTTCAGCCTTAACCCCTCGAGTCTGATCCTGCCCGGTTCACTCTGACCCGCTCGGATCCCGTCCTTTCCCGGTCCGGCTTGTCCCGTCCCCCCCTCCCCATTCGCGGCATTTACCAGCAGCGGGATGTGCCGGGAAAGAGCGGGTTCACACTGACCCTGTAAGGTCCCATCCTTCCCGACGGGTCCCTTCCTGTCCGGTCCAGTCCCATTCTGTCCGGTCCAGTCCCATTTTACCCAGTCGGGTCTAACCCTGTTGTGTCCCATCCTGTCCGGTCCAGTCCCATCCCGTCCTTCCAGCCCTATCCCGCCCGCTTCACTCTGACACACTTGAATTCCATCCTTTCCCGGTTCGGCTTGTCCCGTAGTCCCGGTATGGGATGCGCCGGGAGGCAGCGGCTTCACCCTGACCCTGTGGGGTTCCATCCTGTCCTTTCCAAGCCCATTCCGCCCGGTCCACTCTGACCCACCAAGATCCCATCCTGCCCGCTTGGATTTGACCCTTCAGGGTCCCAACCTGCCCGGTTCACTCCGACCGTGGTGGTTCCCATCCCGGCCCGGCCCGGCCCGGCTGGTCCCGTTCCCACCGTTCGCGGCACTTACCGGCAGCGGGATGCGCCGGGAGCCCGCGGCACGGAGCGCTCGGAGCCGCCCCGCCGCCGCCGCCGCCGCTCCGCCCCGGGGCCGCCCCTCTCCGCCCCGCTCCGGCCCCGGCACCTGCGGGAGGGCCGGAGGGGCTGGGGAGGGGTCACAGCTGCGCTGGCAGGGGGGACAAACAGCTGCGCTGGGGAGCCAGGATGCGGGGCTCCCGGGCAAACATCTGCCGTAGGATCTTGGGCGAGCATCTGTATCAAAGCGAGTGTCGGGGGGCTCCCGACAGCCCTGAAATTGGGATTTACAGGGCGGGATGCCCACGCACTGGGGAACGGCTGGGTTGTCCTGGCCCTGGGTGTGAGGGACAGGGTCTCCCTGCGGCACCGGGTGGCAGCCGAAGGGGTCGGTGCCTCCGGTACTCATTAACCAGGCGGTCAAGGCTCCGCGCTTCCTGAGCAGGGCTATTAAAGAGCAATAAGGCAAAGAGTTTGCAATAAGCAAACCCTTCCCGGGGGGGACGGTTGGGTATGGAACGACAGATGCATAAACAGCGCTGGGATGCTGGGATTCGGCGAGATAATGGGCTTGACCCTTCGTTTCCCTGCGAGCCCTCCCTGCTTTCCCTCTGGGGGCTTGTGATGGGTCTCGGTGGATGTGGAAGGGAAGGAAGCGCTGAAGGCATTGCCCAGATGATGGAACTCCCTACGGGAGGCTCCCCAGTGTCACCTCATTGAGCAGGCGCCCAAACATGGCGTGAGAGGGTTTGGGTTGTACAGAATGGATGGTGAAGGGGAATGAGGCATCTGGATCCTGCTGCAGTGGACAACACGGGCTTTCATCGATCCTGGCGTGAGCCCACGGCCAAGCCGGGCAGCGTGGCCACGGGAGAGATGGGATCTGGCAGGATCTGACAGGAATATTTGCAACTACAGTCAGGCTGGACCCATCCCTCACATCCCGGGACTGCCCGGGCTTGTGGGGTTGGGTTGGGGATGGCTCGGTGCCCTTGTGAAATTCCCCTCTCCCTCAGCCTCCACCGGGAGAGGAAAACTGGGGGGAAATGTGCTTTTCCCCAGAAAACACACCTTGTGCAAACAAGCCCAGCATCCTGAGATGGGGAGCCCAGAACTTCCCACAAGCATCTGGGGAATGCAGCTGAGGATGGATGCAGCTCATTCCTGCCATGGACTGACAGTAAGGGCATCAATGATCTATCCCAGCTCCAGGGCTGCCTCTGGCTTTGGGGAAGGTGGTGTCCTCCTCCCTCCTGGTGTCCTTGCAGGTCCCCAAGGTCAACAGCCGGCTGTCCTGCTGTTGGGACACTGTAAATAGTGGTGGGAGTGTTAGAAAACAGAAAATATAATAGTGGCTCCTGGCTGCCTGCCAGCTCTAAATGCCTCCACTGAGCCACAAGCCCAGCCCTAGAGCACCTGGAATTGATGGGAAATCCCCAAAAATGACATTTCTGGGGGCTGAGCGGGGATAGGAGAGGCAAATCTGGAGGCATTAACCGGGTCTAAAAAAAGAGATTTCAAGCAAAGCGTTGTTTTTATACCTCTTTTTATTCACACAAAAGGATCATTAGGAAAAATAAGTGGGGAAAGGGACTAGCCTGGGTTCCTCTTGGAGTCTGACTGAGTGAATTAATGCTTGGCAGAAAGGCCTGGCACAGTGGCTGGATTTGAGTTTCCAAGCCCCTGGTTTCTGTTGCTCCGGCTGGAGGTTGCCAGTAACTGCATTAGCTCCGGAGTGCAGGTGACCTTTGCCACTGCTGCTCCCAGGGGTAATTGCACCCTCCCACCGGTATCCAGGCCTCCAGCTGCCAGCAGAGCGCAGGATGGTTGGATGTAGACAGGAATATCTGTGGTCAAGACCAGGGAGGCAGTTTGGAACTGGGACCATGGTCTTTCAATGGCTGCAAAACCTCTTGGAGGTGAAAAGCAGCATTTTTCAAATGCTGAAGCTTTGTGAGAGCCTCGGGGATGGGATGTCCCCACCACCAGACACTGGCTGTCCCCACAGGGACATTCCTCAGAGCTCTCAGGTGGTTCCCCAGCACAGGCGTGCAGGGATCAGGCTGGGTCCCTTCTGCCTCAGGCTCCTCCACGTCTCACCAGACTGAAGACGTCTTGCATGAGGAATTTCATTACATCTAAAAGCTATTTATAACGGAAATGGAGTTAATCTCTCATGTCCTGACAACTCCAGCCTGCCGGGGTGGTGGATCTGGCTGAGCTTGCTCATTAGGAGGTCACATTTGTTGACAACTTTCTCTTTTTAAACCAGGTCAGAGGATATGGCCACCCGAGGCTCCTCCATGGACATGTCCTATCCCAGCACCTTTAGACTCCCTGGATTTTTGGCAGACAAGGTGTTTTGTACAGAAAGTCTCATCCCCTGAGGTCCACTCTGATGGAGTCCTGCACCTTCTTGCTGCAAGGAGAGTTCACCACAGAGCAGTGCAGCCAGCTGTGGTGAAGTCAGACAAGTCCTCTTGCTGCTGGACTTCTGAGGTGGACCAATTTGTGGTCAACTTCCTGTCTTCGAGGACAGAGCTGGGGTCTGGGATGGTGACATCTCCAAACTTTTCATGGTTGAGTGGGAATCAAACGCCTCCAGGTCGGCCACAATCCCTCCTTTGGCTCCTTGCCCTCCATCCTGAAAACCCTTTTGGTTTTTCACCTCTCTGTGGCTCTTTGCATCCAGGGAGACAAAAGGATGTCGAAGAGCAGGCTCAGATCCCTGTGGGGGCCTGGAGGTTCCGTCCATGCTGCCTGGGGGTGATGGTGGAGCACCCCACATCCCTTTGGATCACCAGCTCCACTCTCCAGGCCACATCCACAACAAGGAATAAGGAACTCAAAGCACACCGGACCTGGAGGTGCAATTTTTAGTCTGTGCAACGAGCATTTCCATAATGAGAATTTTAAGGTATTTTCTTAAGTAATTTTGCCAGTCAATTGAAGTTATTTTCTCATAAATACCATTAAATGCAGCGCTGTTGACTCAGTTTGCCCATCCCTTCGCCAAGGGCTGTAAGGATGGGGACTTGGGGATTCCTGAGAACCCAAAATAACTTCAAGGCATGAGGCATCTCCCAGAGGGACCAAAGCCTTCCAGGAATTCAAACTCAGAGCATGGACCATTTGCTTCCCAGGAGAAGGCAGGGATCTGCTCAAGTCTTGGGCTGGTTCTCCTTTTCCTGCAGGTGGGTCCATCACATCCAGCCACCACAGCAAATATGTAAGACGCACTTCCCTGTTCCTTCCACTGCAGAGGAAACCAAACTGGACATTTATTTTGGGAAAAAAAAAACCTCTCTTTCATGTCTGGCATCACTGATGATGATTTCCGTGGAGGCAACTCATATGTCTTTACTTCTCCCTTTCGATTCTGCTTCTCAGAAGATCACGCAGTGCCCTTGAAGAAGATGAAAGGGGAAGGCATGTCCCAAGTGATTTATTTTTTTTTAATTCCAAGAATTGGTCTCTTTCTTGTAGGAAGGAAAATACTTTTTTTTTTCCCCTTTTTCTGTGGAAGAGCAGAATTACAAAAACAAGGTGAAATCGAGTCACAGTTTTCTCTTCCATCATTCACAGGTGGGAAAAAAATCCCCTCCACCAGTGCTTGAGCTAAACCAAATGTGATGGTAACATTTTATAGGAAGATTTTGGAGATATCCCAGGTGATAATACCCCTTGATTCAGGGATAAGAGGCTTTTCTGCCCTGAATGCTGGGAGATGACTGAACCACCACTTGGAGGTTTTATCAGGAGCAGCCCTGCAGAGGGACATTTCCACATCCTCCATCCCCAAAGGGGAATTATTTCCATTTCTTCCCCCAACGAATCTACCAGAAAATCCCTTGGATCTGCTTCTGTGCAAGCGGAGAAGGGCTCAAAGCTCCAGCAAACCCACTCAGGGCTTGCTGTAGGGTTTGCTTGGGTTTTATGGGCAACATTGGGAGCAGGAACTGGGAGTCTGGGGCCAGCTCTGTCCCCAGGATGAGGAGGGGGACAGGAACAGCTTCCCAGGATGGGCTGGGTTTTTGCAGGGATGTGGTGCTCGTGCAGCAGTGCTGGGAGCAGCATTACCTTGGCAGCACCTTCTAAACAAAGCTCAGAGCAGAGCCAGGGCCCAGACACTTCATCCAAACACTGCGGGGGAAACCATAACAAGGAAAATGCAATCCTGGGGGGTCCTGGCCATCGATTGTCTGCATTTGGGCTAAACCAGGCAGGGCTGCTGAACCTTCTCTTTTGATGTGGTGGCTTGCACATGCTTGGGGGTTTGGGTGGGTGGCATTCAGGTGCCTGTCCAACACAGGAGAGTGGCTGGGAGATGCTCAGGGATGCTCAGGAGCTGCTTGTATGGATGTCAGGGGTATCTTTGGGGGGTTGTAAGACCATCCTGAGCAAGGAGGTCTATGCCTTTGACAGCTGGGAGTGACAGGGTGGACCGGGGAGCTCCTGTGCTGACCCCAGTCTGTGCCTCAGTTTCCCCAGTTGCACAAAGGAGTGAACACCCGGCTTTCAACTTCCGGGTGGCAGCTATAAAACCCTCAAACAGAGGGCTGGGAGGTTGTATCCCACGTCTGCCACAGGTGAAAGCAGCAGGCAGGGCCCTCCGCCCCTCCACCCGCCCTTCCTGTGCCATCCCGGACACCTGAGACCTGCCCCAGCCAAAAATGTTCAAGCAGGTCCATCCCGTTGGGGATGTGTTGCAAAACCAAGGCCCTGGCTGAGCTCTGCACCCCGGCAGGGAGGGAGGGAGGAGGGGAATCTGATGGGAAACAAGATCAGCCCGTTGCCCTGGAGCTTGCGTGTGCTGGCAGGCTCAGGAGCAGCGGGTGACCTCACTCACAGCACCTTTCCCAGTGTCTCAGCTTCTTGAATTTGTTTTTTAAATCATTCTTTCCTGCAAACAGGGTTCTATTCTATTCTTTTCTATTCCAAGTTATTATTTTTAAATCCCCTTATTCAGGCCAGGAGTTGCCAGTGCCTGGGTCACTCTCCATGCATGTCAAACCAAGAGTCCTGGTCTCAGTGGGGTGGTGACTCCTCCAACTTAAGGGATAAGTACCCAGAAAAATCTGGCATAAACAGAGAAAATTATGAAATGGGTTTGATTTAATATATCCAGTAATCCTAGGCATTCTCACTTCCTTCCCGTTATTATCTGATGTGTCTTCTATTCCTGGACACTCAGAGAAATTTGCTCAAAGGAAAACCGAACAATAACAGACAGGAGATTAAAATAAAACCAGAAAAATAACGGGAATGGCGGACAAGAGCTTGGTTGGGTTTCCAGGAAGGTTCAAGGGAATCTCCTGTGCAGGGACATGACTGTGCCATGCTCCAATTCCCCATTGGAGGGGGAGGTAAAGGTGCTGTGTTCCCCTCAGAAACAACTGCTGGGTTTGGGCATCCTTGGTCCAAACGGGTTCATCTCAGCAGGGTGGCTGGAGAAGGAGCCCTGGGATGGCTTCTGGAATGTGCTGTGGTGGGCTCTGTCCCTGACACGTGGCTCTGAGCATGACTTATCCCACCCTTGTCATCCAGAGGCCAAGATGGGCTGAGACCAGGCGGCTGTCGTTAAGCAAATCATTAAATTTCTGTTTTCCAGGCACTTGGACATCTGGTTTTTAAGCCAGCCATCGGAGGAAATGCTGGTTTTCTGCCCCAGGATGAGAGCAGGTGCAAACCACCCTTGGCTAAGCATCCTCTGAGCATGGCACACCTCATGGTCTCCTCTCGGCCTGGCACACCTGGACGTGCCTCTCTGCTCTTTCCAGAGTGAGGGCTGAGCTGCATCTCCTCATGGGTGAGTGTCCAAATGTCCCAAATTTAGAGGTTTTTAGAGGTACTACGTGGCCCATGAACCCATGGTTTGGCCATTCCCAGACTGGGAACCTCCAAAGAGAGCACTTCCCTGTGCTGGTGTGTGCACAAGGCTTTCAGTCTACAAACAACCAGCACAGCTCGAGGGCTTGGCTCCCACTCTGCCAGCTCCTGGATGTGTTCCTCCACTGCCTCAGCAGCCCTGCTCCTCCCTCCTCTCTGTGCTCGTCCCTTGCCAGGCATTAACATGGGAGAGCTCCCAGGTGTCAGAGACGTCCCCGTGTCACTCCCCAGGGGGTGGGGACCTGTGTCGTGGCAGGCTGACTCCTCTGGGCACCTTCCAAGCTGATGTGTCCAGGAGGTTGTGTTCCTCCTTCACAATCCCAGGAATTCTTTGTGTGCAGGCCCCAGAGAGACCAACCATGTCCACATTGCTCCTAGGACTGTCACCTAAGTCCTGGGACTGTCACGTTGTCCTAGATTGTCACAGTGTCCCAGAGCAGTGAGGAAGTCACATCCACACCAGCAGGCAGCATTAAAGGGGTCTCTGGCATGGTAGTGAAGGCAATCAGCCTGGCTTCTCCTCCTCTTCCTCCTCCTCTGCCTGGGGTGGTTAATATTGATTGGGTTTATGAATTAACTTCCCTCTGAGCAAGTCGGCAGAGCCGGAATGGGGACATTAAACAAGAATCTGGTGGCCTGTGACTCACACCCTGGCCCTGTGCCAAGGCAAGCACAAAAGCAGAGGCCTCGGCAGAGCCTTGGGAATTGTTCACTGTTCAAATCCACATGGTCCTGGAGAAAAAACCAGACGAGTCCTCTCACTAAATTCAGGTGGGGCAGGTGAAGAGCTTCTCCCCTTCCCAGCTCTGGTGCTCAGGAACTCTGCTCCTCACCCAGAGCAGAGTCAGCAGAACAATCCATGGAGAGATGCCACTGGGAGGATAAACCTTGTCCCTGAGGGCCACCCAGGTCCCACAGTGACACAGACTCATCCTGGATTTGGGAAGGTCCTGTAGACTCCCAGAAGTCTCTATTTTTGAGGAAAATGAGTAAGGGTTGATTGTCCTTTTGGGTAGGAATGGATCAAAGAAGTTTTAAATAGTAAACCTGTCCTTTCCTGTAGTTATTTCCCTCTTTATTCCCCCTCCTGGCTGCGAGGAGGTTTGTAAACATTTATTAAAATCTGCTTTGACATGTCACGCTGAGTATTTCCTTTTGGCCAGCTCCTTACACGTTTGCTTCCAACCAAATTCCCATACAAGGACAATGGGGAGCCAAACCCCTTTCATCCCTCACAGCCTGCCCAGAGCCCTCTCAGGGGCTACAGCTGGAAGACAGGGAGGCTGAGACCTCCCCAGGGTCCTGGCTCAGGCAGATCCTTTGCTCTGATGGGCTAAGGAGGGGGACTGTCTCCACTAGCTGTTTGCAAGGCAAAAATCCAAAGGCGACAGGTAAGGTGAGAACAAGAAAATGGAGCCAGAGTCTTTGGAGTGGAGTCCAGGTGATGAACACCAACTGACAGGTGAGAAATCCTGTTTGGACATTAAAATAATGATTTTGGTGCTGTGAGGGTGGTCAGCTGAGGTTGTGGGGATGCTCAAAATGCATCTTGACATGGCCCTGATCATCCCAGTCCCAGTCCCCCTGCTGAAGCACTGGACTAAAGGATCTCCAGAGGACCCTGCCAGCCTCAGGCCCTCTGGAAGGGAAGGAAGGAGAGGACACCCTCAGGAAATAAACCCTGCCTGCTTGTGTGGGAAGGGGGGAGTCTTTCCCATGTCTGGGAGGTGACCAGGGAAGTCCTTGGAGCCACAGCTGGGTGTGATGAGGATGTGTCTGACCCACATTTCTGCACAATGGAAGGGCTGCTGGTTCCAGCCCTTTCCAAGCCTTTTTATGGAGCTTTCTCCCACACACCACAGTGCACATCAGGAGTGCAGTGTCCTGCCTTGGCTCATGCAGTGGCCCTGCAAGGACACAGTGAGCTCATCCTCCTACTCCTCCCTCCCCATGAAATCCCAGACATCCTCCAGATGTTCCACGGAAGGATGAGCACCACGTTTTTGTCATTAGATCAGAGAGAAAAGCTCTGGCTGCAGTGGAAGTACTCATGCCCTCTGCAGCAGGTGCCAAAGTCCAGATGTTTACAGCACAGGCAAGGATGGAGTGAGGGAGAAAGCTGGTCCAGGAGAAACATCTGGGCATGGTGGCTGCTTGACCTGCTCTCCTTGGAGAGGGACCCCTTTCCAGCTGGTTTGGAAAGGCAGCACAAGCTCCTCTGGAGATGAGGAGCACTGGGAAGCACCGGCACCTCTCACACTCCCCTGCACAAAGAGCCACGGTTGCATCTGGTGTGGGGGAAAAGCAAGCGAAATACTGTCCCTCAGCAAAATCAGCTTTTCTGAGGGCCTTCAGCAGCTCTAATCAGCTCCTCCCTTAGCCCAAACAGCCCCATTCTGGCTCCAGCCTGTGCCTGCCCTTCAGGGCTGCTTGGTTCAGTGCCCTCGGGGGCATCCTGAACGTTTCACCCACTGTGGATAAGGGGACAGGGTCACTGTGTCCCTCACAAGCTGTGCAGAGGGGATGGAGGTCCCTCTCTTCCCAGAACACTTCTAACATTCCTCCCAGTGCATCCAGCCTCCTGGTTTGAGGATGGAAAGTGGAGAGACAAGTGATGAAAAAAATAGGGGGGGAAATGGGTACAACCATGTATTTACTGCCCCAAATCACCCGTCCATGCTCACTCAGCCTGCAAACCCAGCTGGCAGGGGAGGGATGTTCTCCCAATTTAAAAGGGCTCCCAGTAAAAAATTTCTCCCAGTTTAGAAGCACAGGGAGAGTGTTTGGGGGCAGATAAGGGCTGGTACAGACGCAGGGAGCTGGACTGAGATAAGAACAGCCATTGGCTGAGCTGCAGAGCACAGAATTGTTTCAGCTCCAGGAAGCTGCATCCAGGGCCAAGCAACCCTGGGCTGCACCAGAGACAGGAGAGGGACACACTCTGCCAGCCCTGGAGCGTGGACAAACCCTGCCCCGTCTGGGACTCAGTCCAAAATCGTGGATGTTCCAAGTGGATCCCTTTGCTCCTCTGCCCTTTGCATCCCCAGGGTTACGAATCACAGCTATTAATAACTATATCTGAGCATGCCCCAGCACCTTGACCCAGGCTCTGGCTCCTTCTCCAGCTCTCTGTGGCATCATGGCTGGATTCAATACCATGCTCGGGGTTGTTTTCCTTGGGAAATCACTCTGGCAATTGGTGTTTCCCTTCCCTTGCCCTTGGATGGAGGTCAGATACACCACATCCTTCTGCTTGGTCCAATATTAATGGTTGGACTTGATGAACTCCAAGGTCTTTTCCAAACGTAATTATTTTATGATTCAATAACATGCTGCAAGCTTTTCTCTCCTCCTTCCTTCCCTCCCAATCCATATTTGATTTCCACACTGTTCTTTGCATACAGGTTGGTGTGCACTGAGCAGGTCTAAGCATCCCTGAGGATTTGCCTGATTCTCTTTCCTTGAGGCTCAAGAAGGATCTTGCTTCTTTTATTCCTTCACCCAACAGCGAAGCTCATTTTCAAAGGACAATGCAAGTCCTTAATGCCACAAACCAGCGATTTCTGAATATTTGGGGACAAGGCTTGGGATTATGCAGAGCTGTTTGCTGCCTACCTCTGAATTACAGTGACCTCCCACGAGCAGCCACAGTGGGAACACCAGGGAAATGCCAGTGCCCCAGAAACACTGCACACAAACAGCACAAAAAGCCAAATATTTGTCCTTTCACACTCCCCATGAGGGTTCCTTCTGCAGAGCTCTCCTGGCCCTAGACTGGGATGAAAGGGAGGGGAAAATGCAGAGGGGACGAGAGGCTGGAGGGGAAATAATAACAGGGGCAAACAAGCAGCATTAGC
The DNA here is from genome assembly GCA_013398615.1 of Brachypodius melanocephalos. Lineage (NCBI taxonomy): Eukaryota > Metazoa > Chordata > Aves > Passeriformes > Pycnonotidae > Brachypodius > Brachypodius melanocephalos. Next base: position 6,583,124 of record VZSR01000055.1, on the reverse strand, counting down.
ATTTGAGCCAGAGCCTGGACAATGAGCTCAGCTCCTCTTCGAGGTGTTTCTTAGGACACCAAATCTTCTTCCCTGCTAGTTTTAGTGGATTGTTTTAACCAGGAATTAATGTCTATTGATGACACTGTCCACATTTCTCACCACATTTCTCACCACAGCCAGTGGCAATTTGCACTTTGGACACAACGCCAGAGAAATGCAAAAGGGGTGATGAAATGCAGATCAGAAATCCCAATGAGCTTGGAAAGAAGAGCTGATGCTTCAGCAATGTCTCTAACAATGGTTATCCATCCACTGGAGCTGCTTGTCTCAGTTTGGAGACTAGGAATTAACAATTCCCGAAGTTTCAGCTTTCTGGCCCCTATAGGAACAAGGGATCCTATAAAATCCTGGAAAAACCCTGTGATGAGAAGATAAATAGACAGAATGCAATAACAGAACATTCTTGTGTTCTCAAAGTTGGTTGGATTTGATTTTGGATGAGCTAATGGTGGCTTTTTGAAGACAGCAGGTGTCCATGAGCACACTGGAGTGTGTTTCAGAGAATCACAGAATTATTTGAGTTGGAAGGAGCTTTAAAGACCATCTTGCTCCAACCCCACACCAGTGGCCAGGACACCTCCCACTAGACCCCCATGTCCAACCTGGCCTTGAACACTTGCGGGGATTCTGGATCAAGGGTCTGATGTTTCAGCTGCCTCTCTCTGACCACAGGCTCATCACTTGAGGCCCTTCCCGCTCCTGCCTCCATGGTGAGGAGCAAAGCCTGGCAAGAGGTGACCTCCCCCAGGTCACCCTGCCCTGGACTTTGTGTCCCAGTGGCCCCTGTGGCTTCCCAGCTGGCACAGCCTGGCCCATAACCAGGGACAAGGAGAGGCCACAAGATCAGGAACTGTTCCCTCTCCATCCTCCTTTCCTCTGGGCTCTGGGGAATTTCCATTTTTGCTCCCTGGATTATGTTCAAACCCTCAGGCCACACAGAACAGCAGCAACGAGGTGAGCTGGTGTTGGGGAATGGCATTTAGGGTCCCCTAAAGGAGATGTCCCCATCCTTGTTCTCCATGAAGATGGAAAGGTTAGGAAAGGGGTTCATCTCTGAGGACCCCCAGGGGTTTTTTATCTCTTCAGGTGTGCTTGGCCAAGCAAGGAGTTGCACACCTGGAAAAGTGATATGGCTGCACATCAGGAGTGTTTGCTGTGCCTGTAACATTTCAGCAACACAAGAAGGGACTTTGGTGTAGCTGCAAGAGACAGCATTTTTACAGCCTTGTGTGAATTCACAGGTTTTGAGTTTCCTGGGCAAAAAGAAAAGGCCATATCTTGTCTTGGGGGTGCAGACACACCATGCAGCCAAGTAAATTTGTAAGCCTTGCACTGTTAAAAGTTGAAGATGTTTTTCCTTTGCTTTTCCTCTTCTTCTGAAGGATCCGTGCATGAGCTCAGGGTGCTGCCACCGAGCTCTGGGTGGCCAAGCTGACAGGCAGCGCCAGGACAAGGCATTTGTGGTGCCACAACACTGACCAGTGACTCTCCAGGGCCCGGGCTGGGAAGTTAAAGTGTTCCGGCTCACAGCCAGAACAAATATTCCCCTTAGGCTCATCAGACTGAGGCTACATGTCTGGAGAGTCACTCCTGCCCCAAGTCTGCTGGCTGGAGCAGCAGAGGCTGTCCCTGGAGGACAGTGGTCAAGGGGCACCTAGAGGTGACCACACTGGCAAAGCCCCAAGCCCCAGAGTAGAAATGTGCCCAGCAATATGTTCCTGACTGAAGCACCCTTTGGCTCTCATTAGCTCTGGCTGTCCCAAAACACTGTGTATGTGTCGGGGAGGGTTCTCCAGCACACTCAGTTTAGCCAGGCTCTCACCACCTCCACCAGCCTTGCTCTGGGAAGATGATGATGGGGGTGAGATCCTGGACCCTGGCTTAGATCATGAAAAAAGTAATTTTCTACAGCAATATTTGAGAGAATTTACTTCTCCCTCTTTTACTGAGACCATCCAAGAGATGCTTCTGCTGCAAGATGCTCTGGACTTTTCTTTGGAAAAGCCCGCAGCAGTTCAACCTCTGTAAAGCCTTTAAAGCTCTCAGATTCTGGAATCCCTCCTAATTTAGCCATGAATTAGTGCTCCACCTTCAGAGAGGACAAATTCATGGCCAACCCATATGGTTGACCATCCTTGGGTGTTATCTTGATGGGTTTGATTTGGCCCAGCTAAACTCCTGCCTGGCCATGGTTAGAAAGTTGTTTGGATTTAGCAGAGAAATATTGCTGCAAAGTATTTTCAGTGGGGAAAAAATTCCTGATACTGCAGTGCTTGACTGCAAAAAGGGAAATGACAGAGAAAGGAGGAAGCTCCTGAGAATTAAGAAGTTGAACAAGATGAAATGTTTGCAGAGGGAGTGGAAGTGGGCTGAGGATGCAAATTCAAAGCACTGATTCAAAAAATGAACCAGGGGAGCCAGGCCCTAACAGCAGGCTGAGAAATGTCACCAGGAGAAAGAAAATCTCCTGGAGAAGGTCCATGGCATGTCCTTGTGGGAGGCATGGGAGAGGTGATGGACATGGCAAGCTGAACATGAAAATCCACTTGAGCGTGGGGAAGATTTTGAGGAGCAACTCACTGAAAGCTGCAAAAGGAGTTAACAGGAAGCAGAGCCCACAGTGCAGAGCTGCAGAGCTTTGTGGTGGTGGTGATGGTGGTGGATAAAATTAATTGTGCTGAATTGCACAGTGCTGAGGAGGTGGCAGCATCTCCCGCAAGCTGTCCCTGCCCTGCTGTTCCGCGGGGAGATGGGCTGGAGCTGTGACAGGCCCCAAGGGGGAATGGGGACCTCAAACAGGGATTAAGCTCCTCATGGTTGTAAAAGGCCTGTCCAAGACCCAGGACCAAGATCCAAGATCACCTGGATGGAACAGGGGGGTTCCAGCCACCAAGACTCAGCCTCCAGCACCCACCTGGAGGAGGTAGCATGACGTGTGGAGGTTATAAAAGCGTGAAAGTTTCCAAACCAGGGAAAATTTCTGGAGATTATCTAATTTACCCCACCTCCTTCTCACAAAATCCTGCAGCCACAAAAGCAGGGTGTGATTCAGAGCAGGTATCACATTGCTAATTCCTTCCCCCTGTCCCTTTCCCTGTGGCCTCTGCCAGCAATGGGGCACTGGGGCTTATGCAAATATGTATGAAGAAAATGCACAACACATCTCAAAATACATAAATATATATTTATATATATAACAGGTTTCACAAGACATTTGAAAAGTGTCGCTGCTGTTACCAGGATATCTCCAGATATCCGTAGGAAATTCCCCAGTGGGGACATCTCTGAATGACAGCCTGAGAAACACAAAAGAGGCCCTTTTCAGTGGTACTAAACCATGTCATTAAACCTGAGATTACCTGGGGTCAGCTTGGTATTGTGCACGGTAAACATTTGCTCTTACTGGAAAAGGATTCTTTTTCATCCCTCCCTGCTTTTGTGAGCGCTTTATCCACAGGGTAACGAGGGCGCTGAGTCTTTCTCTTGCCTTTTTTTCCTACTAAATCGGGTTTCTTACAGTCCTCAGACTGATCCTCCTCCTCCCACACAGGGTCGACGTCAAGTGTGCGTCCACCAGTTTCACAATAATCCCATTAACTTGAAACCGGACAAAACCCACAAAGCTGGCCCTGGGCAAGGCTGGGGCAGGAGGCATTCTGTGACTGGGTGACTGAACCAAAATTTGGGAGAAAAACACGATTCCGGTCAAAGGGAGGTGAAAGCGAGTTGTTTCTGTTGATTTCTTTTAACCCTTGCCTATTTTGGTAAAATAAATGAGTGAGGGTTTTTTGTTTGGGTATTTATTTTTGGTTGACAAAGTGTCTTTTCGAAATGAAAAATCAAGTGCTTTGTAACAGAAAAGTAGGAAGGGGAATAATTCTATCTCCCAAAATGATGTTTTTCTGGGAGTTGAGTTATTTATAGAAATCACAGAATCATTTGGGTGGGAGGGGACCTTAAAGATCAACCAGTTCCACCCCCTGCCACAGGAAGAGACATCTCCCACTAATCCCAGGTTGCTCCAAGATCCATCCAACCTGGCCTTGGACACTTCCTCCCCCAACTTCTCTATTCCACCCTCAACTAAACACCAGTCTCTGAGCAGCAGAGCAGCACCTTGATGGTAATTCTTTGTGTGGTGCTTGCCTGGAATGATTCACCCTCCTTGGACGTCACCAGCTGGATCCATAGCCCTGGGCTGGGAATGTCCAGATTAATCATTGCACCACCACTGGCATGGTTTGGATCTGGACTCCTCCAAAGCAGCTCTTTTTTTGGGGGGGATGCCCATCTGGATGTGGCCACCTGGACATCTTGAGTGCCCCGAGAGTGCCCCATGGCATCCTGGAGGGCTCATCTCTGTCTTGTGGGTTCACAGTGGGGTCTTGTGCCGGTCACAGCCAGCATCTCTCACAGGACAGGCTTTAAGCACCTGATGGGCCAAGGCAGGGGGGAGGAGCCCCCCAAAACACCATGTACCCCCAAAACACCACGTGCCCCCATCAAGCAGGCAGCTGAAGGAGGAACCCAGAGGGGTGCAGTGCTCTTCCTCCATCTACGGGCAACCAGCAGGAAGAGCAGCTGCTACAAATCCAAACTTGCAGCACATTTCAATCCAGCTGCATTCTGGGGATGCTCGGAGAGTTACCGTCATGGGGACAAAAAGTGGAAGTGTTTTGGTGATGAGGGGTATTTTGATGCTTCAGGGGATTGTTGGAACGTGCTGCTCCAGGCTTTGTGCTGCCTCACATCACCAGCCAGATACTGAAATGCAGAGATGGGTTGCAACATCTGGGAGGCATTGCCTGGGAAGGGATGATGGGTTTCGAGGAAATGACATCATAAAGTTTGGATAAGGCTCAGGACAGTGGGGTATTAATCACCACATGGAATTGGCATCTTGGGACATGGGCACTCACTGCTGCCCACGGCCCTCACTTCAGGCATCATCCTCACTCCAGGCCCACAATCCCAAAGATTCCAGCCCCCTGGCACTGCTGTTACCCCCTACACCTGGTGCCGACCACAGAGGGGTTCCTAAGCCCAGACCACCCTGCTGGGAGCCAAATTGCCTGAGGAGGAGCAGATGGGGAGGCACAAGCTGGGAAGCTGCTCCAGGCTTTTTGAGACCTCCTTGGTAACCCCTCACAGTTCCTTGGATGCCGCCATGTGCCAGAGGGGTTTGGGGCTGGCATGGGAGTGCAGATGGGCTTGGAAACATGGGCTGGGGACTGCTGACGCTGGTGATGGTGCAGTGACAGTGATGCCACCCACCCACTGCCCCCAGGGAGGTATTTTTAGGCCTCAGCCCTGTGAGCTCATCCTCAGGGGATGCTGGAGGGTGAGAAATTGGAGTATCGGCATCTTGCTGAGCACGGGGCTGCAGAAGATATTTAGGGACAATTTGGGTCATTTAGAAACTCCCAGCTGGGCTGTCTCTACTCCTTTGCCCAAGGAGGGCCAGAAGAGTGTGGATCCCCTGAGCTCCTCCCCCTCCTCATAGCCTTTCATCTTGGCCCTGCAGGCTGCGGTGGCAGGATGACACCAAAGGGCTGGATACCCCACACAAGTTCTAATCCCAAGGCTCTGGGGCTCATTTGGGACCAGATGGACTCGTTCCACAGGCCACGAGGGGCGTTGAACCCGCACCCTGTTTGCAAACAGGCTGTGCTGGCACCCACGTGGCACCTTGTCCTACTGCCAGGCTGCAAAATGCACCCAAGTCATGGAACAGGAGCAGGGCAAGGGCCGCATCTGGCTGGGGGTGGTGGAGCTGCTCACCTGGAGAAAGTTGGGAAAGACATCCCATCCTCTTGCTTTTCAGCAGAGGAGGTTTGCAGGGAGTTTCAGGGCCCAGATAAGTGACCGATCAGGGACATCTGAAATAAACTCATTTCCAAAGGCAGTGGTGTTGGGGAAGCCCCACCATGAAGGGCACATACCAACCTGGGTGCCAAGGGGCCTACACCTCCATCCATACACATCCATCCTCCCTTAATGGTGTCCAGCCAGTTTCCAACCCACTTGCCCCAGCTGAGAAAAAGGATGGCAGCATGTTAAACATCAAGTCTTCCTTTAGTGGAAGGGATAGAGCTGTAACAGCAGGTGGGAGACTGGATGATGAGCTGATGGTGACCAGGCTCTTACCCGTCACTAAAACCACAGATCACATGAGGAGAAACCACACAAGGGAAACTTCAAAGTGAACAGGAAACTTCCTCATTCCCTGGAAAGTCCCAGGATGCTGCCTTGAGTGGCTATGAGTGTCACAATCCCAGCGTCGGGGCAAGGACCCCTCTGCTGGCACATCCCCTTGGCACCAGCAGAGGACTCTGCTGCCGCAGGTTCAGCCTATTCAGCTAAATTGCTTCTCCAAAAAAAAAGTCAGCTCAGGATGGATTTTGCACTGCTGGGCCCAGGATCTTCCATGCACCTGCCACCATCTCCCAGGGTCCCCCACAGGCTGAGATCTCAGCTGAAAACCCCTCACCCCTTCCTTTCCAAGTTCAAAGGTTTGAGGGCATCTCAAGGCTCCCCCAGAATTTAAGAGGGGCTGGGAATGGGGTAGTGGCACGGTGCCTTTCCACAGTGAGCACCAAAAGCAGAGGGAGGGGTCTGGTGGGAGAATCTCCTGCTGTCCCACCAGCAGCATCAAAGGGGGTTGCAAAACCCACTCAGTCAGGATGGGGGTTTGGGGATGCTGCAAAAGCTGAGCTGAGACCTTGCAGCTCATCTTGTGAGTGAGGAGCCACAGCCAGGAAGACTTCAGCTGGCTGGGAGGATTTGTGGAATTGCTGCTCTCGTATAAATTAGGTTTTGGGGGCTTTTTTTGGCTGTTCTAAATGCTTTCCTCTGCCCTTTGGATAACAGGCAATAGGCATGAGTGTTCAACCCTTCTCCAAACCTGGAGCATGGAGAAGTGGGATTGTGGGCATCTGTGTACTTATATACAACACATGCATGTGTGCCTACATGTGCATAAGCCAGCTGCTCCCCAAAACACCCCCCACAATGTTGATGCTTAGCCAGGGCTTAAAACTGCAGGTATTTGAGGAGAAATAATTTTTTTAAATGGGTATTTTAAACTTTCATGTTTTCCTGAGCATTTATTTGTCAGAGTCTGCAAATATTGGTATCGAAGCTGTGAAAGTCTTCAAATAAACTCCTCACAAGGCTGGGTGATTGGCGTGTTATTTCAAACACCCACTGGTTTGGTTTCTCCCTGAGCAACTGCTGCCTTGGCCCACCCATATTGGGGGAATTTCTGCAATAATACTGCTTTGTGGCATTTGGGAATTGCCCCCGTGTTTGAACACAGCTTCAGCCTGCTGGGTGGCTTTGGGCCTGTCACCTTCCCTCACAGTGTGAGGGACACTCTCCCAAGCCACCTCAGGCTCTGGCACGGGGGAGGTTTCTCTGGTGTCTAAACCAAAATTTGAGCTGTGACAATTCCTTTGGCTCATTCTCCTTCATGTCACAATTTCCCACAAAATTCATAGGAGCTCAACAGTGCGGCAGCTTTGTCCCTGAATCAAACTGGCCAGCCAGATCAGAAATTACTTGGAGGGGCAGACAGACTTGTTCCTCTGGATAATCCAGCCCCAAGGCAGAAAAACCAGAAGGAAAATTGAGACAGGACTTGGAAGAATAAGTGGATCCACCAAGTGTTTACAGTAACAACATGGCCCGTTGCCTGCCACTGTCCCATTAAGGGCCTGCTTCCTAGATAGGCATGATCAGGAAGGAAAAGCTCTCCACTTGGATGATGGGAAGGTCCAGCAGAAGTGTGCATCCCTCCAGCCCATGTGGCAGATTGGTTTCCTTGGCAGGAAACCATCAGTGCTCTTAACTTTCGCTTCCTGCTCCCTATGCTAAGGGATATTTAGAAAAAGTGGTTTGTAACCACTTGGCGTGGCTGGGTGGCTTTTTTCTGCTTGCTTCTCTGCACAACCTCTGTGCTCCCAATCAGTGGTTGTTTTTCTTGCTTAATTCTCATTCTTGGGTTTGGCTGACTCAGTGCTGGTATGAGCTGTGCAGAGTGATTGCAGTAAAGATTTGGGAATGATGCTCTAAATCCCAGAAGTTAAACGTATTCACATGTGAGCCCTTGATCTCTGGGCACTGCCCCCAGAGAGAGACCCCAAAATCTGGGCTGAAATTCAAGAGGGGCTTGTCAGAGGATGCATCCTGGGATGTCAAATTTAGCAGTTCTGGGGCTCACGGAATAAATAGCTCATAAAGCTATTTCTTTGGCTATTTCTCTAAAGCTATTTCTTTGGCTTATGCTTTTGAGCCGTTGTGTTTTGGCAGCTCTAAAGGCTACAAAATTCTTGAAAAGAGTAAGCAAAGCAAAGCTTCCTGCCCTGGTGCAGGGGACCATGAAGGGCTTCTGTCCCACAGGAGGGTGATGAGTGACTGTGGCTGCCCCTTAAAGATAATGCTGAGACACCAAGCGTAAACTGATTTAAAAACAGCTTCAGGATGAAAAGTGAAGGAATTCATAGAGCTGGAGAGTCATGGAATCCCAGAAGGTTTGGGTTGGAAAGGACCTTAAAGATCATCTTGTTCTAACCCCCCTGCCATGGGCAGGAACACCTTGCACCAGCCCTGTCCAACCTGGCCTTGAACATTTCCAGGGATGCACAGAGCAGTGGATTTCCAAAAAATCATATTTGCAGGCAACATCCATATCCCTTGGAAGTTCCTCTTTGAGCTGCCCAGATTATTCTTGAGCAGACTGCAAGGTGACTTGGCCACAGTTTGACTTAACATTCCATTAACACATCATGGAGCTGAGGGTGTTTCACTGAAACCTTGTTTCACTGAAAGAGAAGGACCTAGTGAAAGCCAGGCTGGGGACCAAGATAAATTGCAAACCAAATAAAAACTACATTGAAACCAAATGTATTTTTTCATGGGGACTGTGGTCAGGCTCAGGAAACCTTCTTCTGGTGTCTGCAGGGGAAGGTGAGGAGCCTCTGAGAACCAGAAGTTTCCAACATCTTGGTTTGGTGGCTTCTGAGTGGCTGGAAGAACCAGAAAAACAAAAAAGAGGTCTATGGGATGGCAGACTAATTATTTTGAGATTTGTTAATTAATTACTTAATCTAACAATTTCCTCTGGTCTTCAACAAGAGCAGCCTAGGAGAAGCTACCAAGACCATGGAGACACGACCAAAATGGTTGGCTATTGAATTTGTCACGCTCCAAGGGATTTTGTCCCTTGTTAAGCCCTGCCATGACCACAGAGCTGTATCTGCACCTGGGTTTTGCCAGAACTGCTGGCACCAGCCCCATGAAAATCTTGAATCAAGAGGGGAGATTGAATTCATTGAATTAAATGGAGATCAAGATTCACAGAGGAGTGGATATCTGTATGTACTTGGAGCTTAAAATATTTCCATGGCATTCAACAACCCAGTTCCTATCCCTCATACCCATCTTTGTAGATACCAGAGGAGACAGCAGAGAAGTGCTTGTAGTAGATATAAACTCATTTACTTTCAGAAATCTGAGGTGTTTGCATGTTACAAAAATAAAAACGTACAGTCACTGTCATAAAACTCACTTTTTTTTTTTTTTTTTTCTCTAGTATAAGTTAGTGCTTTTACAAACAAAAACAAAAATAGAAGTCTAGTACAAGATTTCCAGCTGGTACCTCTCCAACTGCTCTGCATCTGGCCAGTGGTGTCACTCGGGGATGAGGATCACACAGGGACACCCCTGGTGGCACTGGCAGTGCTGCCCAGGGTGGTGGCTCCAAGCCAGCCCAGAGGGAGATGGGATTTACAAGCAGGACCTCAGGAGGAAACTTTGGGTATGTTTTTGTCAAGTTATTTAGAGCACGTGACGTGTCCACGCCACTTTTTGGCAAGTGTAGGACAGAGGGCCAGGCCAGGAGCGATGTTTATACCAGCTCAGTGCCCTGGCTGAATTCATTCCTCCCAGTCGTTTGTCTCGCCCCAGTGATTGTGCCATGATCCTCACCATAAAGCCAAGCTCCCTTCACAAGAACAACGGAATAAAGGTGCAAGTCCGGCCTTAATCCAGTCCTATCCTAAACACACTCGAGGGCTGAACCACCCTACAAATGCCCTCTTTGTCTTTGCCTCCTGTGGTTGTGACATTGTTGGTTGGGACAAGAGCACCCCATTAGGGGTGGGACCACAGGAACCTCCCAGTTAGCCCTGAATGGTCCCAGTCACCCGTGACTGAACACAACTGGTGACACGGTGGCTTTGTCTCCACCAAACCATTTCACAAGAAGGAAGGATGGGAGAAACTAAGGAGTGGTCCAAGGTCTTGGCCAACATCAAATGTGTTTGCCTAGTCCTGAAACAGAGCTTTTACAAAATGTCACTCTTCCAGTGTTGCAGCCCAAGCAATTTTCATTTTTGGGGAGAGGAATCTTCCTGGCAGGGAAACCACGGGCCTGGGCTCTGGGCTCTCCAACCCAACAATTAGGGAAAATCACCAAGAGCAACTTCTGGCGAAATGTTTCAAGGACTTTTTTGCAAATGCAGGCGGAATGGGGTTAAGCTCAGCATCACTTGCAGCTCCTCAACCCAGGGTTTAGTGCTGGCAAATTTTGTCATCTCTGAGGGACAGGAATGGGGACGTGGCAGTGCTCAGGCAAGGGGATGAACACTGGTCTTTGCTGCTGGGCTGGAAACATGATTCACCAGGAAAGGGGTTAAAAACAAGATATGAAGAGCTCACCTTAAATTTTAATGAGCTGGAGATGATTATTAAAGCCAGCAGCTGGAAGCTGTAGGTTCCTAAAAGCTTTTAAAGGGTGACTGTTGCTGTTGGGAAGCAGTAATGGGTTTTTTGGAAGACGTTGGCCCCGCTGGAGAAACCTACAGGGGACCTGCTCGGTGGTACCAGTAAACTCCAGTGGGCTGCTACTACCAGTGCATTCCAGGGGGATGGAATGTCCATCAGCACTCTGCTTAAGGAGAAGCCAGCCCTTGGACAGGAGCTGGGAATCCTATCCCTGCTCTGCCAGCTTGAAGCTGGGAGAGCATTTCTTCAGGGATGCAAAGCTGTGGGAGACCCTTTCCCACTCTGGGTAATACTTGTCCTTGACATTTGCATCAAGCTGTTCAGCAGAACTGCAGCTGACTCTCCTCATCCACCCAAAGCCTTTCCTGTCTTGCCAAGGCATAGAGGAACTCCAGCTCCCCCTGTGCCAGGCAATCTGCAGGAATTCTTTAGGGGGACCTTTTGCACACGGTGGTTTTGCTTTGGAAAATGATTCGAGGCACTCAGGGCATGATTTTTTTCCCAGATTTGGTCACCTCAGAGTTGATCAGAGGGGCTGGCTGGGATGCAGAGCCAGAGATCAGGGTTCATGTGTGCAACCACAGCTCCATCTTCTTGAAAAAAATACAGCGAAAACAAGCAGAGGAGTGCCTTTGACATAGACCACGCTGGAGTGGGTGCAAGCCCAGGCTCCCCAAACACCCAAAGCCTCGGGCCCCAGAGCATCCTGTCCTCCCTTTACATCCAGGATAAACCCTTCTGCTGTGGAGCAGAGCTAGGATTTCAAATCCTTGGAGAGCGTTTCTGTGTCGCTGCTGGTTCCCAGGTGGCTGTTTGGCACGATGCCCAGCGCCACCTCGTTCTGAGGCTTCCCTGGCATTTTGTTGCCAGCAAACTTCATAAATCGTTGCCCTGCTAAGAAATACAAAATGGGATCCAAGCAGCTGTTGGTGCTGGCGAGGGGACGAGTCACCTTGTAGGCCAAGTTGATGGCATTGAGGGTCTGACAGCTCAGGTCCCAGCTCCGGAAGGAGTAGTACAAGGTGCGAGTGACATGGAAGGGAAGAAAACAAACGATGAAGACCACCAAGACAATGATGATCATCTTCACCGACTTCTTTTTGGAGCGGGACAGGCGGGACATGCCCCGGGTGGGCTGGAGCAGCCGCCGGGCCATCAGGCAGTAGCAGATGATGATGATGAGGAAGGGGATGCAGAAGAGCAGCACCAGCATCACCGAGCTGTAAATGACAAACTGGCCAAAGAGGTCCTTACTGGACGTGTCGTGGCAGGTGATGGTGTCACCCTTGACACTGGTGGTGACGAAGAAGAGCACGGGGGACTGGCACACCACGGTCACCGCCCACACGGCCACCGACACCCGACGCGCGTGGCGCACGTGGCCCCACTGCAGCGACTTCAGTGGGAAGCAGATGCCCAGGAAGCGGTGGATGCTGATGCAGAGCAGGAAGAGGATGCTGCAGTAGAGGTTGGTGTAGAACAGGAAGCGGACAATCTTGCACAGCCCCACACTGAAGGGCCAGTTGTCCCCCATGGCGTAGTAGTACACCAGGAGGGGCAGGGAGACCACGTAGAGCGTGTCGGAGATGGCCAGGTTGAACATGTAGGTGGTGGAGGCATTCCAGGTCTTGATCCTGAAGATGAAGGCATAGAGGGCCAGCAGGTTGAGGAAGAGCCCCACCACACACACGATGCCGTAGGAGACAGGCAGCAGGACGTATTTGAAGTCCTCATCAAATACGCATTTGTAGGGGTTGTCATCTGTGCCACCCGGGTCCAAGGAGCTGTTGATGATCCTGGTCCAGGCTGGAGGAGTTGTGAGGTTCTCCATCACCCTGGGGGGAAAGCAAAGAGGCTGTAAGGAAATGGAGACAATGGCTCAAGAGGGCAGCACATCACTGACCACTGACACCATGGCCTCACGGTGTTGGTGACACAACTGAGCAGTCCCTGGCATGGAGGAATTATGGTCAGGTGGATGAGGCGAGTTTTATTTAACCTCATTCTGCATCTGGAGCACAGAGGAAGAACTGAGCTGCTTTAAAGTCACCAACACACCCCAGGCCACATGTGGGAGTCCACCTCAGACCTCCTGCAGCCCAGCTCAATGTCTCAAACCACCCTTCCCACCAGGTCCACACAGAAATTTGCTCTCCTGCATCACAGAACAGGGAAGATGCTCCATTCTGTGTTTAACCAGCCATGAGAAGTGACTCAGCTGAGAACCATTAAAAATTGGTCCTCCTAAATTCCAGCAGCTGGGAAATTTGAAAAAAAGGATTAGAAAGTGGAATTTCAGCAAGCAATCCTTGCTACTGGCCCCCATTTCAGAGATCTTCAGCTCTTTCTGGTACGGCAAACCTCACCACACCCGGAGGGCCTGTAAATCACATCTTGCCAAAAGGAGCATGGTCTCCACCACAGGGGCTCTTCCTGGCTTGGCTGCTGCTGAGGATCAGGGGTCTTTAGTGGGTTTAGTGCTGGGCTGATGGTGGCCAGGTCACAGCCCTGCTCCCTGGCCTCGAGCCCTGCTTGTGCAGAGCTGGTTTCTGCACGGGACTGATTAGCTGGGAGGAGAAAAACGGCTTTTGAAAGGGTCTCTGCAGACACACAGAGCCTGGCCTGTCTGTGAGGAGGGACAAGGGCCCTTTTGTGCCCTGGGCTCTGCTGACACACGATCCCCAAGCGAGTCCATGGGTCAGGAATCAAATTAAAGTGCATTTCCTCCCTTCCCGTAAGAGAAGCCGGTTGGATGTCCCTGCTGTTCCCTGCCTTACAGCAAGCCTGTGGAAATGGGGGGTTACAGGGAGATGAATCCAGCCCAGGAGCTCAGGGACCAGGGGCTCCTGCAGCAGAAAAGGTCTGAGGAAAGGTGCCCTTGGAATGAGTGTGTGGGATGTACCCTGACCCAAACTTCACCAGGATTTTAGGTGGAAAAGAGCAATCCTGGCCACCTGGTGCCACCATGCTGAGGGACAGTGTGGCCATGCCCTTTATGCAAAATAAACACCAGATCCAGAGCTAACCTGCCCCTATCTCCAACTCAGATCCTGTAGGGAAGGAGGCAGTGACAATGTCCTTGAAGCTCAGCTTGGATGATGTCTCACCACAGCAAAGCACTTTGGTACTAAGAAGCACCTTGGCAACTGTTTGCTGAGGGAGAAGGGATGAAGTGATGCTTCCAGCCCATCACAAGGGGATAACTCCAGTCCTTGCTCCAGGGACTGGATCAAACAACCTGTCCAGAAGTGAGAGCAGGAACAGTGCTGGCTGAGGCTCACACTTCCCAAGGACAGGGGTGGAAACCACACACACATATCCCTCCCGTAACTAATCTGCAACATCTGCAAAAACCCCAATATAACTCTGAGAACCACTCTGTGATGAAAATCAGGAGCCAGCACCGTCCTGGCCTCAGGGTTTTGCTTTTCCTGCACTCAGTTCAGCTTTGCTCCCATCCTGTTTTCCCCGAGTCCCCAGTAGTGTGGCTGTGGATGGAGAGGGTTAACAGAGCTCTGGCAGATGGGAAAACATTTTCCAGCTGCTGTTCTCCGCAGTTTCTTCCTTCCCTCTGAGCTCTGCAGATCTGTGGCCAACCAGAGAGAGGTGGCCCGCAGACCTGGCAGCCGATGAGACGGATTGGACAGGCCACCATGGCCGAGGGAAGCCACACAAGATGCCCTCAAAGGCACAGGGAAGGGTTACAGAGTTCCAGAGGCTTCAGCTTGGCATGGGATTTCTCCATCTGCATTCCCTCTCTCCCCTGCACATAACCCAGCGCTGATGGGGGGAGATCACTCTGAATTCCAGCTCATCTTCCCATGAGCTCCTGAGGCCCCAGCGAGAAAACCCAACCATAATCCATCTGTAAGCCAGGGATGTGCCAAGTTCCTCATCTCCATCTTCAGGACAAGGAGCAAACAGTGTCTGCTGCTTGGTTTGAATGGAGCCTTGTCCTTGCTGTTGTGCTCTCCCTCCTTTTCCTTCTGGGAATGCAAAAGCCTTTCTTTTCCCTTTTCTTACCCCAGTTTTGCTCAGAATCCCTAGGACAAAACCTGCTGTGTGTGCCGGGCCCGTGGCTGCAGTCCACCCCCTCACTCCAGCCCCGCTGCATCCGCAGGGAGCGAGCTGGAGAGGCCAGGGCCCGCCAAGGCATGTGAAGACACAAGAGCTGGCAGCTGGCACTGCCCTTTGCTGTGCTGGCACAAATGCCAGCTCCAACTGTGACAGCCTGAGCCCCCAGCAGGGACGAGGGGAGGGCGAGAGCAGCGGCAATCCCTGAGGATGCCAAGCAGGATAAACACTTCTGTGATGCCCAAAAGCAAACAAACCACGATGCTCTGGTGAGAAGCACCTGCCTCATTGCTTCATCTCCCAGCCCTTCCTGAGGTCACAGTGGGAAGTTTTTTCTCTGGCATTGGATGCAGGTGGCCAGGCACAGCTTTTTGGGTGCCCTCCAGCCATCCACACATGGTTTCCTCTGTGCTGAACCACATGCAGTGGCTGGACCATCTCTCTCTCTGCAGTGTGGCCTTGGACCTGTTTATCCCATGGGATATGGGAAGTCTTTCCCAGGAAACACGTACCCTCAGTGCCAGTGGATGAAGGCTGCACGGGAGAGGAGCTTGGTGATGAGAGGAGCCTGCCCTCAAATAAAGTAGCCACAGGCATGTGCAGGTGAAGTCAGCATCCCAAAATGCTGCTGTAACTGTATCTGCCAGGGATATTGAGATCAGCCAATATGGGAAAGGAGGGGGCTGTCATGGGAGAAGGTCATGGGCAGCTGAGTGATGGGCAGAACTCCACAGGAACACCACGGGATGGGCACTGAATTGCCAAGTCAAGGCCCTGACTCCTTATTTTTGCTCCATTTTCCAGTATTCCCAGTGCCATCCCAACCGTGTTTTGTGCTTGGGAATTTGCCAGGCAGCAGCAAGTCACTGAAGACAACAAAGCGCAAGCAAATCACGTCTGCAATGGATATGTTTTCACAGGGGGCTGATGAGGGTTAATTTGCATTCCCAAATAATTAATGTGGATTAATTTACCAGCAGGACCTCACAGAGGCAGCCCTTGGTTCTGCCACAGCTGCCATTGTTTTATGCTGGAGGTTGAAACCACGATCCATTTGCTGCATTTTCTCCCTGACTCCCTTCCAAAGGACACACGGAGAAACGTGGGTGTTTTCCCTGCCCTAATTCAGAGGCATTCAGTAGACTCATCAAAATCCTCGCTGGGGATCAGGAGCTACTCGAGACTCTGGGAAGCAAACAACCTGGAATCGTTTTTCACTGCTCTGGGATTGTGGTTCAAACCCTCTGTGACCAAAAGCAAACAGGCAGCACGTTGGGATGCCCTTGAGCCTGTCTGCTCCTGATCCGGCCAAAATCTGAGCCTGCCCAAACTGCCTGGTTTTCATCTGCCCTTTCCCTTTGGAAAGGGTTTTCATCTGCCCTTTCCCTTTGGATCCCTTCTGCCACGCTGACCTTCAGAGCCTTCTCCTCCTGGCTGGCCCCAGCCACCAGCATGGGCTGAGGAACTCCCCAGCTGTCTCAGCTCCATCCCCAGCGCTTCTTTCCAGCGATCCCAAGGCAGGACACCTCCAAAATTCATTTCCAGGATAGCCAAGCAGCTTAAGGGGCTTTACTCATCTCTGTGCCAGGCAACATCCCTCCTTTATTCCTGGTCTACCCCTTCCTCCATCCCCAAAATAGCCAGAACACCTCACTTAAACCAAAACCTTGCAAAGAATCTGTGTTTCTGTCCCTACAAAAAGGCACCTTTGGAGGGCACCTCCACTCCAGAAATGGAGCCGCTCCACTGAAGCAGCCACGTGCCTCAGTTTCCCCTCCTGTCACCAGGCTGAGAAACAGCAGAATTGAATTTGTTTTCTCCATGAAAAATATTTTTCTGGGGGTGTTTTGGTTTCCTAGAGGGTTTTTCATTAACTTGATCCAAGCTAAAAAGGAGAGAGAGAGGGAGAGTCTGGAGAAAAGATATAACAAGTTTTAAAGAACTTTATGACTTTGTGTGGAGGACAAACAAAATACTTTGCTTTGAGAGAAACCACTTCTTCTGGGAACTTCTGGTTTCCCCCAAGAAACTCCCTGAATTCCTCCCTGAATCAATCCCCTTCCAGCCTTTGCTTCCCAGGGGGTACCAAAACCTCCTGCCTTGCTCCACACCATGGGAAATCTATCGGGATTAACCAAATCTTTGGCTTTAAAGTGAATTAAAAAATTAAATTAAAGTGAATTAAAACCATCAGTGACATCGGTAATTAAGGCCATCTTCATTCAATTGAACCTGACTCAATTCCCAGCATGGCAGGGCTCTGGGGACGGATCCTTCTGGAAGCAAACATCAACCCTGGCCAATATTTAATCCCTTCACCAACACTTCCCTTCCTGCTTCAGCAGAGGTGATGTTCCCTGCCTGTTTCTCCCTGCTGTGGGATTGTGGTGGATCCTATTTGAGCCCTCAAACTTCCAGTTTTACTTATTCCATGGGGGAAACAGAGCACTTGGATCCCTTAGGCCTCCTGGAGGTAGAAAAGTGGTGTTTCTATCAGGAGTTGCACTTTGGTTTTGCCCTCCATGACCTTTTGGTGCTCACTGGAGAAAGCAATAGTCAGAGAGAAGAGTGTGGGACCAGTTTCTGGCCAGTTTGGTAACCCTATAAGCTTCATATCTGGGAGAAAGGACATTTCCATGGAGACCTCCTGCCCACACCAAGGGATTCAGAGTCACCCTGGAAGAACCAAACGCACTCGGAGGGACAACCAGGATAACCCAATCACAGGGGGTGGACTTTGGGGGATAATTTCTTGCTCCACAGTTAGCATCCCGTGGAGGCAGTAGGGTCTTTGCTTCATGGGAGGTTCTCAGTCAGGTTTTAGTGGGGGCTGCTCAGCCCTGGGGAGGGAGCCCAGCGTGGCCGGCAGCACGCTCCGCTGCCAGAGAACTATTCATGGCTTTGGCTTGGTGCCAACAGCCCGAGATAAAAATCGCACTGGGCAGAGACAGGATAAAGTCACTCAGTGCCACGACCGTCAGAAATCCTTTCTGGGGGTTTTATAACCCACTAAACCCCGGGATGTGGCCGTGCTTTGGGGCTCGGAGCATGTTGGGGTCTCTCCCTTTGCACTGGAGCCCCTTAACCCATCAGCCACCCTTTGCCTGAGGGAAAACAAGAGGAATTTGGTGGTAATGAAATGGCCCAAATTTGGCAGCAGTGACCATGAGCTAGGGCCACCATCCCCCAGTGTTGGTGGCCCAAAACAGAGCTGCGTTTGCTGCTCCTCACCTCGAGTACAGGAAAGCAGTGGGTTGCCAAACGGCTTTTGCAATAAACTGATAAGAAAACTGGAACAGAGAGAGAAATAAGATGTTTTGCCCCTAAAGTTGTTCCTGCAGTGATGGCAGCCAGTGTCCAGCTCCTGGAAGAAGGGTATTTTGGATTTTAGGAGTTGCCAGGAGTCAAACAGTTTGAAATCAGAGTATCACCCATTGCAGTGTAAATTAAAACGCTCCCAAAAAAATTACACAGGGAGCCCAGCATACAAAGAGGTGGAGAAAAACACGGAGCAAAGTAGGGAGCCAGCTCCATAGTTTAACCAGAGCTGTGTACGGGAAATCACGGGTACACAGCCAGTGAATTCCCCAGGGAAGGGAGAAACTGAGCAGCAAAGATATTATTGTGAATTCATGCATTAAAAAACCCAATAATTCAGGTAAAGAAGAGCAAAAGGAGCAGGAGGCTTCCCTGAGTCCCCAGCTTGAACCATTTGTGCCAGCACCCGCCCATGACAGTGACTCCCTGCCGGCTGCTGCTTTTTGGGGCACTTTGTTTTGGGGCACTTTGGGGCTTTGGGGCAGTTTTAGCGGCAGTACGGGCAGTACGTGGGGTTGAAAGGAGGACAGCAGGAGAGCCGGGGTTCGGCTGTGTCCATGCAGCGCCCCACTTTGGGTGCACCGGGATCGTGTGTCACCCCTGTCACCCAGACAGCAACAAGTGCCAACACCGCGAGTATGTGCATGTGTGTCCATGAGCATGTGCACACGGGGCTGTGTCTGTGTGTCCCATCCGTGTGTGTGTGTCCCCTATTCCTCTGTGTGCGTCCTCTTCAGCCCCGTGCGTGTGGTGTCCCCCCACCCGTGTCCCCACTCCCACCCCATGCACGAGTTTCCCACTCGATCCTGGAGGTCGCCGCTCGTCCTTCCCTGTCGTGGGCAGGACACGGAAGGTTGGACACCCCCCAGGACATCCCCCGTGGTCCCTCCATGGTCCCCTCCCGGTCCCTCCATGGTCCCCGCCCGCCGCAGCCGCGCTCACCGGGCGATGCCGAGCCGGGGGCTCCGTGCCGGGGATCGTGCCGGGGGTTCAGCGCCGATTGTCCCGCTCAGGAGGGCGGCGGGGGCCGCGCCATGCCCGGCTTTGGTCCTTCCCCCGCGTCGGTGGTGCCGCCGCTCCCGGTGCCGCCGCCGCGTGTGAACTGGGCTGGGGCGGGCGTGGGGCTGCACCGCCCTCCCGGCGCTGGGAACGCGCTCGGGACAGGGCAGGACCCGGACCAGAACTGCCCCGCCCGGGACTGGGACCGCCCCTTCCCCCGGGGACGGGATAGGAGTTCTCCTCCTGGGATGGGATCATGTCTGGGATGGGCGTTGGGGTCGGGACCGGAGTCCGACCGCCCTCTCTTTCCTCCTCTGGGATGGCATAGGATCGAGATTAGGGCTAGAGCAGGACCTCCGCGCTCGCTCCGCCGGAGGTGGGAGTATGGATCGGACTGGAGACTGGGGCCGACACCGACCGCTCTCCACTTTCTTCCCCGGGAATGGGACCGGGATAAGGGCTGGGACAGGAGACACCCCCCTCCCTGCCGCGCCCCATCCTCCAGAAATGGGAGGATGGATGGCATCAGAATTGGGACTGACACTAGAGGCATATAATTGCTCCCCAAATCCTCCCCTGGGCATGGGACAGGGGATGGGGCCGGAGTTAGGACAAGGACAGGACCCCTCCCACCTCTCTGCCCCAGGAATGGGATGAGATTGGAGCTGGGATTTAGACCGGACTCACTTCCACGCGTGCTAGGGACGGGACTGATGTCAGGACTGAGATGCTAGGACTTTTCATCATTGCTGGAACCCGGAGGACATGGCAGAAGGTTCGCTCCAGGCTTGCTCCTTGCTGTGTGTTCTTTGCACGGCTGTCCCCTCGGAGCCCTGGCACGACACAGGAAGCTGCAGGAAGCTGTGGAGGGCCACCACCACCTTCGCAGCCTGCTCTCTCCTGCAGGTGGCTGCTGCCCAAGGGAAGCAGTGCCAGGTTCAACCCAGCCTTCCCAGTGAGGCTCATTCAACTGAAAACCCTTCAGATTCTGGGGGGCTGGAGGGTTCCTGGATAGGAGCAGCCCCACGGGATCATGTGCAGGTGGCCCAGCTGTTTTCCAGAGCCACGAGTGTGGAGCGAGCCCCGAGTGTTCCCCATCTGTGTCCCTGGGTGAAAGCCAGGTCCTCCTTCCCCAGCTGGATCTGATTTCATGTGGAGGTCTTTGGGCCCCCCGGCTCTGGCTGGGGAGGACCATGAAGCCCCTAATGGAGGAGGGGAAGGACACCAATGGCATCTATTATTCAACAGCGGAGAGTGGCAGCTGGCTGAGGAGGCATTAAGAGGATAAGAACTTCTGGCATGGACACAGTGCTGCAGAGATCTTGCTCAGACCTCCATGCCAGAAAAGAACAACAAAAAAAATATTCCTGTTTCCTTCTTCTGATGTAATTTGTTTGAGGAGGGAAAACAATACATCACATCGCAGCTATTTGGGGCTGATAAGGGAGGAAGGACAGGCTTGCTGCTTGCCCAGAGGGAGGGAGATGCTTGTGCAGAGCTGCTGAGTGAGGCTCAGCTGGGTGAAGCTGCCCAACAGTGCCCTGGCTGCTGAGTTCAGCCCATCTCTCCCAGTTTGGAAACACTTCTGGGGGAAAGGCTGGGTTCACCCACTCACAGCACCTTCGTCTCATCCTCCAAATCCCTTGCCCTCCCAAGGAGGGATGATGTCCTGAGGCGATGGATGTGTGGGTGATGTTCAGAGAGTTGTTGCTGTCTTTGCATGAGCTGTGACCCTTGGGATGATTGCTGCTGCTCAGCAGCCCTTGCCCAGCCCCATCTCCCCCAGCCTGGTCCTCCAAGGTCTAGACACCCATAGCTCTTCCTCTGTGAGATAAAGCCAAACAACTCAAAACCAAGAGGCAGGCGCCTTCCTCATCTCCAGGGGAGATTAATAATGGCCAGGCCAGCTGAGAGGTCTCCTTGGCGGCTTGGTGCTGGATGCTTCAGCAGGCCAGAGGAGATGTTTTTCTAAAAGCTTCTTTGGAGTGGGGAAGTGGTCCCCTGGACAGTCCTCTTCCCATCAGACCTTTTCCGAGCCTGGCTGAAGTTCCAGCAGCTTCCAGCAAGCAGGAGCTTCCCAGCTTCACTGCCAACTGCAAGGAAAAACCTTTCCTTTGCCTTTTGCTTTTTCTCATGTTTATCCACTTGTTTGGGCGTGAGGGAGACGGAAGGAGGGTGTCAACACTAACCCACCTCACTCATTTCTGTCCTTTTCATGCATGTCCCCCTATCCAGGGCACCCAAAACCAGAGCCTCCTTCACCCCAAATCTCCATTTCCCAGCTCCACAGCAGCTCAGACAAGCCCAAGGAAGAGGCAGATATTTTAAATCCTGTTGAAAAGCAAATGATTTGTGCAGCTGCAGCGCAGAAGACAGAGGCAATGCCCAGCGAGCCGACCTGGAAAGCAGCCCCACGTTTCCCTCCACAGTTTCATTTTTCAACTGTTTTGGCAGCCCAGCAGGTTTCTAAGACGCTTTCAAAACATTTCCATGTTGACTGGCGGGCAGGAATGTGATACAGGAATGGGTGGACCAGGAAGGTCAGGCTAGCCACAGCAGAGCCTGTGCTGCACCCATGGGTGAAGCTCAAACTGGCAGAAGTGCTGGAGACAAGCTGGCATAAATCAAGTATCTTCCCTTTTGTTGCCTTTTATTTTGTTTTTAAAGCCTTAGGTGCAGCAAGTAAGGGAGTTTGGGAGTTTGGGCTGAGCCTGCAGCCCTGCCTGGTGTTGGCTGGTGTGAGAGGAGAGGGTGAGCACTCAACCTAAATCTGTGCAAGTGCAAACTGATGCCCTGATACCACCTTGATACTTCTGGTGGTGTCCTCTCTGGAAAGGTGTTCAGTCACCTAACAGAAACAGAAACCTGCCCTGTGAGACTGGGCTTGCAGGAAGGACATCCCGTGGGAGCAGACGTGATTTTGCAGCTTCCCAGGATGCCTGAACTCTCCCCCAGGATGTTCTTATTCAGGACCGCCAACAACTTTCAAAGGGCAGCAAAAGCCAGTGCAGCTGGAGAAGGAAACCTCTGTTCATGGTGCCGTTGGGATGTGCTGGAGATGAGGTAAGGTGGGGGTGGAGAGAGACTGGGAGCACCTTCCCAGCATCCAACCAAGCTCCAAAATAGGATGGGTTGGTTGGAGGTGGGAGCTGGGGCTGGAAAACAGAATCATGGAATTGGTAGGGTTGGAAAAGCCCTCTAAGATCTTAGAGTCCAACAGTTAATACAGCCACTCCTGTGTTTGCTGCTAAACCATGTCCCCAAGTGCCACATCCACACATTTCTTGTACATGTCCAGGGACTGTGACTCCACCACTTCCCTGGGCAGCCTATCCAATGCCTGGCCACCCTTTCAGTCAAGAAACCTTTCTGAAAATCCAATCTAAACCTCCCCAGTGTAACTTGAGGCCATTTCCTCTCGGCTGTACCAGGAGCCAGTCCCTCTGTCCATCCCTCATCCTCACATGCTCAGGGGGAGTCTCCTCCTGCCACCCCTGAGGCTGCAGCCCCCAGGAGGTGGTGCTGGGTTGGTGCTGAGCACAGAGAGACACCTTCCTCCCTTTCCCACCCTTTTCCAGTAATCTCTTTAACAAGAACTGACAAATGAATGCAGACAGGGCATAAGGGACTTTTGCTGTCTGGGGCTGGTGCTCCGTGGGGAAGAGGGAATTGGAGGAGACCCGAGGTATGTGATGCAAGCAGCGAGCCTTGAGCACATTGCTTCAGTGCAGGGAGGGCTTTGCTCTGTGGCTGTGGCCATCTGGGCGGGGATTTTCTCTTCTCCACCAGCGGTTGGGGATTTTTTTTTCTAAGCCCAGCTTTCGTTTCCTCCCCACTGAGCGCACATGATGTCTCTCCCCTCCTCCTCCTCCTCACCATCAGGAGGGTGATGGAGCTGCCACTTGCTTTTCCTCTGAGCTCCTGCATAACCCAGTTTTTCTGGAGAGGTTTTCAGACTCCAAGTGCATTTTCCCCCCTCAGGATGATGCTTGCAAAGAGGGGTAGGGGTGCTGCCACGACCTCCCAGGCAGCAGGAGCTGCCTGCCGGGCTCTAAAACACAAGGATCCTGTTGTGGCCAAAAATGTTGCTTCTAGGAAGGCCATAAATAAGTAAACACCTCACACCAGGGCAGGTGTGTTAAAATTAACCCATAGGCTTGGGCTACGTGTGCTGTGGGTTCCCAGATTCACAAAAAAGTCACAAAACTCAACAAGGTCAGCTCTGGCAGGGCCATCTCTGCTTCTGCTGACCCCATTGATGGCTTTCTTAGGAGCAGAGATGCTGAGTTTTTTGCCAAATTTCATGACACTTCCACTTCCTCTGAGGCTGCCTAGAAAATAGTAAATAAGACAGATAAAAAAAAAAAAAAAAACAACAAAAAAACCCAAAAACAAAACAAAACCCATTCAAGGTCTTATTCAAGAGAATTTGAGGAAGTTGCAACAGCAGGAGCTGGTGGGAGAGGTGTCCTGGAGGACAGAACTTGCTGCTGGAGGAGGTTTTGCACTGATCCTGGCATTCAATAACACAAGTAAAAACAAATTTACACAAGTAAATGTCCTCAAACCAATCCCTCCTAAAACCAGCAGCAGCGGCCCATCCACATAATGGTCCTGGCCTAAAATAGCGCCGGAGGAGAGGCTATCCTGAATAAGGCTCCTTTCTCCTCATTTCTCTATTTGCAGAGCTGCTGAGGAGCTGTGCAGGAGTGGTCACAGCCATGCCTGGACCTCTGGCAGCAGCTTGGTAGGATTCAGTGGGTATGGGAAGCTGGATTGTGGGGTGCAATCACCTCCAAATTTTGTGGGGTTACTGCTCAGCTGACCCACCAGCAGCTCAGCCTGGGGGTGGAAACAGCCTGGCACCACGATGGATTTAACTCCAGCTGGAGATTGGTTCAAGGGATGGAGTGGCAGGGCCCCCATGGCATCCCATATCTTCCATTTTTTACCTGGTCCTCATGAAATCCACAGCAAAGAAAAGCCACAGGGAGGCTCAGGAGCAAGTTCCCATTGGTGCTGGAGAAAAAGCCACTTTCCAATAGTTCTGTGGGCCATTATTTTTGCTCCCAGCTCTCAGCAGTGAGACCATGGAGACCAGCACAGGGTCCCACCCTGGAACTTCTTTGTTTAAAAAAAAAAACTTGTTCTTACCATGGGACTTCTGAAATCACTTCCTTCCCCTTCTGCTCCAAACAAGCCTTCTGTCCTCAGGGGGATTCCCGCTGAGGCATCCCCAGGGATGGCCCTGGACCCCAGAAAACCACTGCTGCCTGTGGATGCCACACAAGGGGGGTGATCCTCATCCAGCTCAGCCCAGAAAACAGGGAGTTTGCTCAGCCTCAGTGGGTCCAGCCCATGCGTGGAGCCCCCTTGGAGATGTCCATCTAAATTAACTTCAAAAAAGTTTTATTTGGTGCTCACTTCACGTGCATGAAAGAATCACACTGAGTGTCTCTTTTAGAGCCCAAACTGATCACGTGGGGATTTGAGGGATGGGCGAGGGTGGGGAGGGCACCATTACACCTTCCCAATGTCCCAGCAAGCCTCCTGGATGACCCACCCTGCTTCCTGCCCTTTGAGAGAAGGTTGGTGACATCCTCCTACACTCAAGTCATCCTTTAGCAGCTCCCCCATGGATACAAACCTTGTTGGAGGAAAGCCAACATTAGATCTGCTTTGGCTGTCAATAAAAATAACAGAATCATTGAGGCTGGAAAAGACCTTTAAGACCATCAAGCACAACCATTCCTCCAGCACTGCCAAGGCCACCACTGACCCATGTCCCCAGGAGGCACATCCACACGGCTTTAAATCCCTCCAGGGATGGGGACTCCAGCACTGCCCTGGGCAGGAAAACCTCCCTGCAGAGGTGGGATGCAATTCACCTTCTCCATTTTCAAACTCCTCCATCATCATTATTTAGTTTAAAATTGCATTTTCCTGTATTTTTTTTCATTTAACACACTAATTAGACCCAAACTGGGCTCTTGAAGCCCACCCTCAGGAGTGCAGAGTTGAGTGCAGATTTGTGATCCCTGTTTTCCTGGCTGGAGCAAAGAGGGAAGGTGGGATTTGTCCCACCTCGAAAAGGGAAACCAGCCCTGAGGCTCATTCCCAGCTGGAGCCCTTGTCAGGAGGCCAGTGTTGTTATCTAGAGCCTGGCTGGTGTTTCTTCTTTGGACCTTTGCCACTGCAGTTAAAATATCTCTCCCACCACTCCCAGCATGTAAAGGTCACGTTCCAGAGATTAATCCGGAGCCTCCCAGGCCGGCTCCTTGGCTGGGGATCCCTGTTGGGACCGACATGGAGCAAAAGCCTGGGGATGCTGGGTGTGCACTTCCAGTGCTGGGGATCCCCTGGCCGGGAGTAGGGCTGTCACCAGTGCCAGGTCCAACATCCTCTGTTAGCTGGACATGGAGCTATGGACAATTCTGAGCTAAACAGAAGCCAACTCCCCCATGTCAAATGGTTAATTCTGTGTAAATCTGCTCCTAGCCCTCAGCCAAGCAGTCCTGGGAAGTCCAAGTTTGAGAAACAAGCTTTGGAGACATCGAGTTTGTTTGACCAGATCTTACAGCTGGTGCTGTGAATGGTTTTTGCCCAAAAAAGTCCTGGAATGACAAGAAAGGGTTTCCAAGTTAAATACAAGAGTAGAGTAATTGAGTGCTTAATGCAATGGATATCAGTGAGACCATCTCTAAATGAAGGGATAAGTTGTGGCTAAGGAGCAGAGGATGTGTGGGCAAGGAGAGGGGGAAGGGGGACAGAAATTCCATCATCCCCAGGGAGAGAGAAGTCGATAGCCTGTGGCACAGGAGATGGGAAGGACAGTGGGACCTGCAGTGTGTCCTCTGCGCAGACATCAACCTTCACACCGGCATCATCCTCCCAGCTGGATGGACCAAACCTGCAGCACCCAGATGTGCATGAAGCAGCTTAGGACAATACAAAGGTTCCTTCCCAATATCTCCCAGGGCTGCTCCTGGTGTCAGTAGGGCTTTTCCAGGGGAGGTGATGGTGGTGCTCCCTGGAACTGCTGCCTTCATTCTCTTCTCATGATGAGGAGACCTCTTTGAGGAAGTCTTGGTTATCCTGGCAGCATTGCTGACATGGACACCACTGATATTCCAGGCTGAAGACAAGGGAAAGCTCTTTCACCACAAGCAGGTTGCGCAACCTCCGTCCCTGGATCTTTTCAAGGCCCAGCTGAATAAAACCCTGCATAACCTGGTCTGACCCCAGAGCTGCCCCTGCCATGACCAGGAGGTTGGACTGAGACCTCCTGAGGTCCTTTCCAACCCAAATAATCCTGTCATCCTCTGCTTCAAGGATCCCAAGCATATCACTGATGGAGTAGCACTGTGACCTCGTCTCCTGTGGCTCCACTCCCCTGAGCCGTGGGTCTCTGTCATAAACTGGGGAGTTTTACTGAGGCCAGCAGAAAGTCAGATCCCTTTCTTTCAGCTTCCACATGAACTTCACCCTGCAACCTTCCATGAAATCCAGTAAGTCTGGACTCTGAACCCTCCAGCTGGTGACATTTACTGACACTCACCTTGGGCTGGTAGCTGTCATTAAAACCAAACCACAGACTCATGCAGAAACAGGGGAGTCTCATTGCCACTGGGATCTACCTCTTCCTGGTTAGAAAACACCACAAGGAAGACCCTCCCCTGAGCTAAGAGCCTTCAGGTGTTTCCTGGTGATTCCAGGCATGGGGGCTGTCCAAGTTGTCCCTTGCAGTGAGTCAGTCATGGGATGTCCACGGCAAAGTTTTGGAGACACAGATGGAACCCCCAGGGCTCTGCGATTTTTAGAACAAATAGATCATCTGATAAGAAAACCCCAGGCAGAGATAATTTTGGGAACAGGTATTTCCAAGGGAAGTGGATGGAGATTTCTCTCCAGATAGATAATCACCAGGGAGAGGGATTGCCTCCAGTTTACGCAGCAGTGAGTCACTCACCTTCCTGTGGCAGGAGGAAACCCTCGGCAGATTGGCACTCCACGGAGATCTTTCCTTTGTAAGGAGGCCTCTATTTTGGGATACAATGCTACAATGCTCTGCCTCTTCCCGTGTCCCTCAGGGCCAGCAGCGTGGGCTGGGGAATCCTCGGCACAGTGGAGACCCTCCTCACCACCCTAGCTCTGTGCTTCCTGCCCCTCCATGGAGGGGTGGAGCAGCTGGGAACAGGGGGAAAAGTGGGCAGCTCTGGGCAGGGCTCAATCCTGGTGCTGACCAGGAGAAGGGGGAATGGCTTCCCACTGCCAGATGGCAGGGTCAGACGGGATATTGGGAAGGATTTTTTCCCTGCGAGGGCGGGGAGGCCCTGGCACAGGGTGCCCAGAGCAGCTGTGGCCGCCCCTGGAAGTGTCCAAGGCCAGGTTGGATGGGGCTTGAAGCACCCTAGGATAGTGGAAAGTGTCCCTGCCCATGGCAGGAGGTGGAATTAGGTGACTTTTAAGTCCTCTCCAGCCCAAACTATTTGGTGATTTTCCAAGAGGGCCGTGAGGAGATGGGATGTGATCATTTCATACCAACGAGGTTTTAGGGTGTGTGGGAAGTCTGGTGCCGAACTGCTGGGTGCTCTCTGCTCTGAAATTATGCTCTTACTGAGAAACCCTAAACTCCAGTGAAACAGAGGATAAAGGGCAGGATTGTGGGACCAGCATCCACAGGAACTGGGGCAGGAGCATCCCCAGAATAAATGGGGCTGAGGGAGTTCTCTGCTGTCTCTGCTCCAAGCCTGGCCTTTCATGAGGTCAGGTTTTGTTGAGGACAGGCTTGACTGCCTCCAAGGATGGAGATTTTCCTACTCCCCAGTGGGACCTCTCCAGCTCCTCCATCAACCCAGCCTCTCTCAACCCAACCATGCTCCCCAGCCTGGTTCTGCTCCCAAACTCCCTGAGCATTCCCATTTCATCATGCAGGTGGTTACAGGAGTGATGGAGGTTGTTCCAAGAGCTCTTGAGCCCGTCCTGGCACTCCAGGACTCCCTGGAGCATGCAGGAGAGAATCTCCCAAGTGCAGCTGCAGTGGGACATTGCATGTGTGGGATCAACAGCCCATAGCATTGGGTTAACCCTTCACATCCCTTCTCCTCTCAGCTGCCCAGAGGATAGCACTTAGGTCATGCTCCCAATGACATCCTGATGGTGTCCCCAGGATGCCAGTGAGGAGTGAGCAGACCTTTGGGGAGGATTGGGATGAGGGGATGCCACAGAAGGCTGATGAAAACATGGGGAAGGCAAAGGGCTCTGTTTAGGTCTCAGTGAGATCAGAAGCAGGTTGGTCCAAGGGACAGCCTATCCCTGGGAAATACCTTTTGTAATGGGAAAAGGGATGCTCAGAAGACAAAAAATGCCCCCACATCCTGGCAAGGGCAACCTGCACTCCCGGGCAGTGCTTCCCTCCTGACTTTGGCTGGTGAATCCGCCTCACCTAGGGCACTGATGTGCTCTGTGTCGACAGGGTTCACCTCAGCTTGTGCAAGCACGGAGTTCCATGTCCTACATACCCTGCTGTGTGTCCCAGATGCCATCCCAGAGCTGGCAGGGCAGCATGGGGCTTCCCAGGGCGTTCCCACCTCGAGGGTTCTGTGTCGTGTTCCAGCCCAGTTGGGACATGCCAGCCCCAGCAGCTGAGTCAGAGGAGCTCTGCAGCATGGCCAGCCCTGCATTTCTGGGAGTCTGGGCATGTAGGAAGGCAAACATGGGCAGCAAAGTGTGTCTGCCAAGTCAGCAGCAAGGATTGAGGAAAATCCTTATTTTGCATGGTTTAGATGCATCCGGGGGCACACCTGGAAGATCTGGGGTGTCATGGCCTGGTTTTGCTCGTGTGAATGCTGGCCAGATCATGGAATCATGGGATGGTTGGGTGGGAAAGGACCTCAAAGATCAGCCAGTGCCATCCCCTGCTTTCCCCTTCTCCCAGCCTGGCTCCAGAGTCTTTTCCCTGAGCTTTCCCAGATGGGCATCTTCTCTCTGAAGGGCCAGTATAAAGCTTAACCAAGTTCATGTTTACGCCTCCAAGTGCTGGGACTTTCCGGATTTAAGATCTGCATTAGTGGATGGGCAAAGCAAAAGGATTAAGTATTTCATGGCGTTAAAAGCCAGCACAAATTCCTGTTTCATTTCCCCTGTGACTCAGAGATGAACACTCACTCCCTGGCATGGCTCTCAGGTTTACCATTGCTCCCCATCAGCTGCTCCTGGGGAAAAAGAACCTTTCCCAGAGCAAGAACAATGCCCTCAAAGCAGGAAAAGCAATTTTTGCTGGAAAATCACTTTGTAGTGGAGAGGGGCTGGTTTTATGCAGGTGATGTATAAACCCAGCTGCCAGCTCAGCTGAGCCCAGGCTTATTTAGAATCACAGAATCATTAGGGTTGGAAAAGCCCTCTAAGACCATCGTGCCAGTGATTAACCCTGACCCTCTGTGTTCACCACTAACCTGTGTGCCCAAATACCCTAATTCAGTGCTCTCAGGCACTGATAATCCACTAGGGTTGAACAAACTCATCTTTGGGAGGCTAACATGAAGCTGTTCTCTGCCTTTTGATGAGAAATCAGCACTGAACTTGTTTTTGTGAGGGGTTTATTGCTGCTTTCTGGTGCTCAGCCCGAAAACAGTAATCCAAGCTCATAGAAAACTCAAAGCAAAAAAACTGAGAAAACTCAATAGATCTCCACTTTTACATTGGGATATTAAATTAGGGGATTACTTATTGTTAAAATGCTTTGATTGGTGATTACAGCCATAATGCTCTAGGAGAATAAAAATCCTTGGGCCCTTTCTTATTCTCTTTCACATATTGGGGTTCTCACCTCTCGACCTCTCAAAGCCTGGCCCTCCAAATAACATCATTTCACTAGCAAGAACAAGCAGGAGAAGAGACCAGCTGGCAGCAGTGGGATTGATCTCTGTGCCTTTGCTCATTTACAGCAGGGGTAATCCACTTTTGCCCTCAGGATGGAGCTTTGTGGTCACTGCTTCAGCAAGCAGGATGCTGCAGCCTAGAGCATTATCTCTGGGAAACAGAAAGGAATGGGAATTAAATCAGCTGGAGACACATCAGCACATTGCTCCCACCACTTCTCCTTCATTCAGGAAGCTTTGGTTCCCCTTTGTGTGTGAAGATCCAGCTCTAAACCCACATTTCTCCTACACTCACTCTCTGGACTGAACATGCCAGGCCATGCACAGAATGGGGAAAAAAGTGCAGAAATTGGTTTATGCCTCACTTTCAACTCTGTGTCCAGTTTCACTTCCTTCCTAGCCTTGGCAGAGGATGGGTAACTCCAAGATCTCCATGGCTGGTGGCCTCTAAGGCCACACATTCATCACCTGGGGTCCTCTCCTTCTGTCTGCATCAAGGAGCTTCCTCCTCACCCAGGTCCAGTCTCCCTGCTAAAGGAGATTTCTTAGGAGCTTCCTCTCTGCTTCCCTTATTGGCACCCAGTATCAGGGGAAGACTTGACAGAGACACCTTTTATTTGGAAAAGGTGTTGGGAAAAGGGAATCCATGTAGGATTTTTACCTTTATTCTTCACCATGAGAGTGGTGGCACAGGTTTTCCAGAGAAGTTGTGGCTGCCCCATCCCTGGAAGTGTCCAAGGCCAGCCAGGTTGGAGCAATTTGGTTTAGTGGAAGGTGTCCTTGCTCATGGATGAGCCTTAAGGTCTTTTCCACAAACCATTTTGTGACTCCATGATTTGAGGCTGCATCCAGATCCCAAGGTTTGCAATTCCCCTTGGCTGAACAAGAGCCAAGCTCCCGAGCTTCACAGCTGGGATTGTTTGAGGCTAGGAGGGGATTTTCTTCTGGAAGGACACAGCTTCTTCTCTGCCTCCCTGGCTGTAGGAAGAGAGGTGGAAAAGGGATTTTAAGGCTGGCCAGGGTGAATGGGGGCGTCTGCCTGAGAAAGCACACAGAGAAACTCAGTGCCAGGGTGGAGGGGATGGCTGGTGCTGATAACCAGGGCTGCAATGGGATGTGGCCCGGTGGGGAACACTGGAAAGGAGCCACCCCTGTCCAGCCCAGCAGCTGGAGGCTGATAGAGTCCCTGAACCCCAGGGAGAGCAGTGCTCTGATAAGGGCAGGGAGCAGCCATGTGCTGGCATCTCCACCATCCTCCCATTCTAGATCCCAACCAGCTCTTCCCACAGCACTCCTGACCGCACACATCTGCCTTGGATGTGCTGCCCTGTCCTTCCTGAACATCCACCATGGATGCAGAAAGCAATGCAGCAATCCCTTTCCCTCTGCAGCTGTAAATAAGGAAGAGAACGGCTCCCCACATCTTCTCCTAGCCACACAATAGCCTTGAGCCCTGTGAAACTCCTGCTCCCCCAAAATTGCTCTCAGACACATTTTTGTAAACCTCCCTTCAGGTGATTATTCATTCACTCTCTGTGCAAGATGGAATTTTTCTTCAGCTGCCCTGGAGGCATCATAGAATCACAATGTGGATCATATTGGAAGAGACCTGAGAAATATAAAATTTCCAAGGGTGGGAAGGACCTGTAAGACCACCAAGTGCAACCATTACCCAGTACCATCATTTCCACCTATAAACCACATCCCCAACATAGGTATATGTGCCACATCTACACATTTCTGAACACTTCCAGGGATCCAGGGGCAGCCACAGCTCATCTGGGCTCCCTGTGCCAGGGCCTCCCTACCCTCACGGGGAAGAATTCCTTTGCCATATCCCATCTAACTTTGTCCTCTGGCAGTGGGAAACCATTCCGCTTGCCCTATAACTCCAGTCCTTGTCCAAAGTCCCTCTGGAGCACTCTTGAAGCCTCCTTAGGCACTGGAAGAGGCTCTAAAGTCTTCCTGGAGCCTTTTCTTCTCTAGGCTGAAAAGAAAACTCTGAGGAGACCTTATAGGAGCCTCCAAATGGAAGGATCCAGGATACTCAGCCTTTCACAGGACGCCATCCATCTGCAGATAAAAATACCCCAGTGGGAGCAGGCAGGGATGGACCCGGCTGGAGACAGATATTGCTGGGATCACAGCAATGTGCCCCGGCGAGTTTCGGGTTACACATTAACAGGAAAAGAGGGAGAGCAGCCGTGAAGGTGACGCACGACAAGGCAGGGAATTTATAGCAGGACTGCACACAGAACAGCCTCCTGACATGCTCCTGGCAGCTGCAGGGCTGTGACCTGGACACACTGAGGCTTTTGGGATCAGATCCGTCTCCATCAGGCCAGAGCAAATTCACAGTAGGATCTGCCAGTCTGACAAACCAAGGAAGATGTGGGAAATGAAATGGGGACTGTAGGAAAGATGGGGACAAACTTTTAAGCAAGGTCTATTGTGATAATACAAAGAGTGATGGTTTTAAACTAAAAGGGAGGAGATTTAGTTTGGATACATGGTGGAAATTTTTTATAATAAGGGTGGGAACATCCTGGCACAAGTTGCTCAGAGAAGCTGTGGCTGCCCCTGGATCCCTGGAAATGTCCTGGAAGGACAGATTGGATGGGGCTTTATATCAGCAGAGAGGCCACATCCACTTCAAAGCACCAAGAAGCACCTGGATAGCTTTGGAAACACGGCCACAGTGAGATGGGACAAAGGGCAGACACCGAGTCCTGCTCCAGACGTCCGGATGCCTCGTGTTAACGTCTGGTCAGATGCAATCACAGAAAAAGCGGGAAAGCTGCCAGTTCCTGGAGGAAAACAAATGCCATAAACCTGCCAAGCGTCCCTGCTTTGAGATATTTACACTTTCAACGTGTTCTCATGGAAATTAATCCCAGTCTCACCCCTGCAGGTATGGTAAACATTAGAAGTGAGGAATGGGGAGAGGCCAGGACAGCGGAGCAAGAAGAACAAAGCTGTTTGGGTGTACCAGCCTTTCCCAAAATGTGGTGGAACAGGCGCAAGAGGGACATGGCAGGGCTGCTCGGGCTCCCTACCAGTCTGGCTGGACCTCCAGCCCCCCACAGCCATCCTGGCAGCCCAAGGAGTCCTTCTCCATCACTGTGACCTGGAGGGGGCTGTTTCCATCCCCTGGGCTCCCCAACAGCTCCTTCAGGGTTTCATAAGTCTGCACCTGCTTACAACAAGCCCCAAAGAGGGATTTTTAATTCTGCTGAGAATTAAAGCAAGGAATTCTTCAGAGGGGGGGAAATACATCATGCCCTGTGAAACTTACTTTCCTCCCTCCCTACAATTCCTGCGTGCTTTATGAATCTTGTTGTTCTTCTCAGCCCATATATTTTCTCTCCTCCTTTTCTTTGTATTTTTAAACATTTCTTTCCGTTTTTCTTTCCTGGCAAAAAGCAGCCAGCGATGTCAGCCGCTGAGCTGTCACCTGTCCCCTTGCCGTGGCTGTAGGGCCGGTGTGATTCGCATCCACATGGCACCCCCACGTGGGGAACGCGTGGAGGCTCCGGCCCTAGCCTGGCAAAATTTCCTTTTCGTGGAAGGAAGAAAGGAAGGCTGGAAACACCTCGTTCAGTGCCACCACGAGCTTTGAAGGCCCGGAAGAAACACTCCGAACAAAATTGTGGATGTCAGATAATGTCAAACTCAATTTCTGGCTTTACCTGCTCCTGGGAGCAGTCAGGAACATTATGGACATTATGGCTAGTTATTCCAGATAATTTTGTCCTTTCTTTATTTTTTATCCTTTTATTAACTTTTTCCTTTTCATTTTTTTTTCATTATTTCATTCTTATCTATATATGACCTCAGATGTATTTTCCAGTAGAAATTAATGGTTCTATGTGCATCTCTCTCAATCATTTTATCCATTAAGCTTTTTATTGCTTACATATTAATTTAAGTATAAAATGAATTCTTATACTTTCATATATATCCACACATAATATAAAATAAATATTCCTATACAAGACAGCTGGACAAGGACTTTGGACAAGGGATGGAGGGACAGGAATGGCTTTCCACTGCCAGCGGAAATGGATGAGATATTGGGAAGGAATTCCTGGCTATGAGGGTGGGCAGGCCCGGGCACAGGGTGCCCAGAGCAGCTGTGTCTGCCCCTGGATCTCTGGAACTGTCCCAGGCCAGGTTGGACAGGACTTGGATCAACCTGGGACAGTGGAAGTTGTCACTTCCCTTGGGCTACACCCAAGGTGGACTAAGAATGGTCAAAATGTCTGACTGGTCACGAGATCTTACATTTTTATAACTTTTGGTCCATTTGCATATTGGGGTTTAATTGTCCAATTCCAGCTCCAGGTTGTGAGGTCCCATCCTTCTTGTTCCTCCCTTCAGCCACCCTTGTTTGTGCTTTTGGGCTGAAAGTTGTCCTGGGTCCTCAGCAGGAAAAGAATTTGTTTTGTCTCCCTACTCTGTGAAGAGAGCTTAGTGGCACTTAATATGAGGCTCAGAACTGCACCTAAGCAGCACAGAATCTGAAAAACATGAAAGCTCAAACTTAAGGCATCATCACGGCCCCAGCAGCAGGTTCCAACTCGCCGGATTACGCTCGGAAGCACATCCTGGCAGTTAAGGAACCCTCCAACACACAGCGGTTTTTTGGACTTAAAAAGGTTTAAACTCCTGCAGGGATTAAATTCAGATGTGAAGAATGAACAGGGCCAATGGGACAATGGAGCAGCTGCCTGGGAGCTGGGATCTGACGTGTTGCCTTCGCCTGAGGACAGGAATCAAGGGAGCTCCATTCCAGAAAGTTCCTCTCCAAATTTTGCTTTTATGGCTAAATTGTTCTTTTTTTTTTTTTTTTTTTTTTTTTTTTTTTTTTTTTTTTTTTTTTTTTTTCCTCTTCTGGATGAGGGAATAAGCTGCTGTTTTGAGCTGTGAGTTGTCACCATCAGCTGGAATTTGGCCTTTGGGGTTTCCAACCTTGATGTCTCATCTCTGTTGGGGTTCCCCGAGAGGTGTGTATTGCTCTGGGACTGCAATCTGTATCCTCCTTCATATAAAATTGAAATAAAGTAAAATTAAATGAAATTAAATCAAATAGAATCAAATAGAAAGGAATTAAATTAAATAAAACAAAATTAAATAAAACAAAATAAAATAAAGGTCAATAAAATAAATAAAAAACTGGTCTAGTGGAAGGTGTCCCTGCCCATGGAACTGGATGATCCTTAAGAGTCCCTTCCAACCCAAACCATTCTGGAATTCCATGAGACTCAACTGCCTTCAAATCCTGCAATCACAAAGGCGAAATCAAGGGATAAAGGCTTAGCATAAGCCGAACTCAAATTATGCTGTGAAAACAAGTATTTTGATAAAATATACAACACTTGGACACTTACGCTATTGACTTTTTGATAATCTTTATTTCACATCCTTTTTCTCCCCTATTATCAGCAGCTTTATTAAGACGTGGAAGAGCCATGGGCAGCCACAAGAGGCAGCTCCATCAGGATTTATCATCCCAGATGCAAAATCCTCCAGGACTCACATTGAATCTGCAGCACTTCATGAGTCAGGCTTCAGGGAATCTGTGGTCAAATAGATAAAACTTAATCATTCATGGAAGAGTACAAGCAAACAGAGGAAAAACAACTGCATGATGAGGGAGGATGATACATCTGCCTGCAGGCCTGGGACCTAAAATGCTTCTCAGTCCTGCATGCAGAAGTCCGGGCATGATTTTTTTGAGCAACCTGGGCTAGTGGAAGGTGTCCTTGCCCATGGTGGAGGGGTGGAACTGGATGAGGTTTAAGGTCCCTTTCAGCCCAAATCAGTCCATGATTTCATGAAGGGCTGCACCTGCAGATCCCATCCCCTTGCAGCCCTAATAGAGATGCAAGATATTTCCACAGCATCTGCTGATGCACCAGGTCTCACTAATCATTTCAGGTTTTTCAGGGAGAAAGAGTTAAGACTAATTAGCAGCACTAAATAAACTAATAGCTGGAGAGGAAAGCAGTATTCAAGTTGTGTTTTAGTTTTAGGGGCAGTTAAAGCATCTTTAAAGGCAAGGGGTCATTTTCTGGGAGCTGGAGCAAAGCAGCTCATCAATAATGAAGGAGCTGGCGATGGAGCAGCAGCAGTGATGCTGGAGCACTTGGGAAAATGCAATTATGGGAATTGCCTGATGCTCTGCAAATTGTCCCAGTAATTTGCCTAAGGGAAACAGCCAAATGCACATTGATATTTCAAAGATTTTGTTGCAGCACAACTAATAAGCACAGGTCAGGAATTTCAGTGCTGGGGAAGGGGGTCAAAACCCCAAAGTACTTCTGATCAGAGGTTTTTAATTCACACCCAGTAAAATACGACAGGGCTGGGAGCATCACTTCTGCCTCATGGGCTCTCTGCATCTGCAATGCTCAAGAGTTCAGCTTTTTAAAATTTTCCTTTGGTTAAAACCAACCCCGTGCAAAGGCTCGCATCCAGGTGCTCTGCTCCCAGTGTGCTGCCCTTGGGATGCACTAGGGTCTGGGTGCCAGCAAAGGGATTCTCCAGCTGTTCTCAGAGAGTGATGGTCCCTCAGTTACTTCAGCTCAAGTCCAGCTCTTGCTGCCCAGCTTT
>VZSR01000055.1:6501393-6546311 GCA_013398615.1 Brachypodius melanocephalos | reverse complement strand
TGCAGATGCACCGGGGAGGCTCTTCGGTGACCCTGCGGGCCGTGGGAATGTGGGGTGCTGCCCACCTTGGGGACTGGTGTGGGAGCGCAGGCAAGCAGGAATGGAAATTTGGGATAAAGGCTGTGCCCAGTGTGGCTTGCCTGGGTAGGCAGGTTGGTATTCTGGGAGACCTGAGCTTGAGGCGGTCGGTGGTGATTTCTGGGCTGGTCATTTTGGGGGTTGTGCGAAATGGTCGAGCTATGGGGAGAAGCTGGAGAGGATGGAGAGGCTGCTCCCGTATAAGCACCGAGGAAGGAGTTCCGTGGGGCTGAGACCTGTGCCTGCTCCATGTCCGTGATGCTGCCCGCTTTGAGGTGCTCTGGGCCGCCGTGGTTTGCAGCCCCATGGAGATTTTCGGTGTGGCACTGGGATTTCTCCGTGGGGAGCCGAGATCGCGCGGTTCTCCCATCTGGCAAACCCCTGCAATAGTGACCAGGAGAGGAG
Source organism: Brachypodius melanocephalos (assembly GCA_013398615.1). Classification (NCBI taxonomy): domain Eukaryota; kingdom Metazoa; phylum Chordata; class Aves; order Passeriformes; family Pycnonotidae; genus Brachypodius; species Brachypodius melanocephalos. Next base: position 6,545,828 of record VZSR01000055.1, on the reverse strand, counting down.
GGAACATAAACAGGATTCCCTTGTCATGCCCAGAGCTCCCCAGTAGCCCTGGCAGGCAGCTGCAGTGAAGGTCTCTCCGTGGCTCATTCCTGCCTCCCAGCCTCTTATTTTACGGGTGGACTCTGTTTTTATCAAACAAAACCAATTTAATTTCAATTATTTCCGAACTAGTCCGTGTTTGGTGGTTTATTTTACATGTATGTCGTTCTTTGCCTGTATTTCATTTATTTCCATTACCTGTGTTGTGTCGTGTGGGTTTATGTATTTTGAGCTGGGCTTTTTTTAATATGCACATAAAACCAAAAATGCTGAAAGTTCATATTAAAAATAGACACTTTTTCTCCTTAAAGTCAGGGGCATACATGTGATTTATTTTTTTGGTGTCATGTGAAAAACTTGTCATTATGCGATGTTGTGATTAAAGGGTGCTTGTTGCTGGGGCATGGTTTTCAGAGTTAAAATAGAGAAGCTGATGAGATTCAGGATTTTTATTTTTGCCTGGCTAGTGAAGAAGAGGGAGATGGGTGCCCTCTTCCTCAGTGAATTTCTCATCCCTCTGCAGTAACGGTTTGGCATTTCTGTCCTCATGAATAGTAATGTGTTCAGAGATAGTGGTGATCATTTTTTTGGGCCGGTATGTGGATTCCCTGTGATCACTAGAGGGCTTAAATGCCAAGACATCTTCTTTTATAAAAAACAAGAACAAAAAAATTCCGAGATTCCCTTCCAAAACCAAATCATTCCCAATACCTGTGCCATTGATGCTCTCTGCCAGTTACTAAGTAGGTTCCCAAAATACTGGAATTTTAGCTGTGCAGGGTCACAAGGTTCAAAAGAAAACTACACCAGTACTAAAAATGTAAAGCCAACCTTCTGAGGCCCATTCCAGCTTGTTTGATTGTTTTCTTGTTGAAATGTGACATAAACTACAGAAAATATAAGTTGTCCTTGGGCTTGTTTGTTTGTTTTCTTGTTGAAATGTGACTTGAGGTACAGAAAATATAAGCGGTCCTTGGATTTGTTTGGGTTTTTTGTAGGTGAAAGTTACACAAGAGCTGAAAAACATTCAGGTTGAGCAGATGACAAAACTTCAGGCCAAGCATCAGGCAGAATGTGACCTACTGGAAGATATCAGGTAAGGCCACAGAAAATGTTACCAAAATTCCTTTAAGGTCCAGTTTTTGGAAGAACATTTGAGTTACAAAATTCAGGAACTGACGATGGAATTTCCTCTTTGGATTTCCTGCTTTTAGGCTGTTAAAGTTTTGACACAGCTGGAAATTATAACTGGAGCTAACACAATGCAAACCATTTTTTCTTCTCTTCAATGGGGGAAATGTTAAAAGAAGCTCACAAACAACATCCAAAAAGCATTGGTCTTTTCAGCAATATTTATTTACATAATATACTGAGACTTTGATTTACCAGTTGTAAAAGGCTGTTAAAATTACTGAAATATTTTAAAGCCACTGGTGATTTATGTCTCGCTAGAGATAGCTTTGAAAAGCTCTTTCAAGCAGATTGCATTTTTTACCAGAAAGTTGCAAGAAAATATTTGCATTTATAATTTAAAACTCTGCATGGATTCAAAACAATGGAGAAAATCCACATGACAGCAGTTTTGGGGGGTTCATTATTCTTTTTACCTAATGTGATTTGCTTCTCCAAATTAAAGGTTTGCTTTTAACAAAATATGGTGAGAGTGGGTACCTGGCATTATATGGAGGATTAATCCTTCAATTTCCTATAAAATATTCAGCAGAAGTCCATTGCTGCCCTGCTCTTTTTGGCAGTGGGTAGCCCACGTGTTAATTATTTAAATGAGATTTCCTGCTTGATGTTTATGTATCACATGCAAGTGTTGGGCTTTGACAGATGAAGTTCTGTTTGTGTCGCTATCAGCGTCCTCCATAAATCAGAATGTCAAGGCTGGAGCCTTTTCTCCCGCTTGGTTTTTTTTTTGGGTGTTGAAACACTTTTTTTTTCCTATGGGAAAGATCACAGCGTTCATTTCCTCAGATTAAGATTATGCTGGGGAGTGTGTAACTCGCAAATGCTGAGTAATAAGTAACAGACTGCTCCAAGGAATTTCCCCCCCTTAGATGGAAACTTATTTTTAGAGCATCTAGGCTGGGTACTGCTGCTCTGGCCCAGGTTTTGTTAGCTCTTTTTCAGGAGCTTATGATCAGACTTCAGTCTGTATTCTGCTGAAAGATGTCATAAGCCTGTGGATACAAACCCAGGGAAACGCGAAAATGTCGGCTTAAAATATTTTCCTTTAATGTAATTTAATTTCTGCGGTTAATTAAATTTCTGAATTTTAATGCTGGGGATTAGGAAGCTGGGTTAATATGTTTAATTCACTCCCATGGTCTCTGAGTGTGTTCAGCGCTCTGGTTGCAGAATTGCTGCGTGGATTTACAGATTAAACATTCTTTCAACGTGGGATGATGAGATGGGGAATGACAGCTCGATGGTGTCAGTGATTTGTTCAAAAATTAGATCAGAGAATCCAGAACCAGGGAATTTGGGGTTAAAAGCATTTGCTCATCTTGGTCTGTGAGACAGAGGCCTTTGAGTTGGGAAAGGGGGAAAGCTTTGTGGGCTCCATGGTGTTGGTCAGGGTGTGCTGCTCCTGTGAGAAGTTGGGTATCAGCATCACCCTGATATCCCCTTTAGTTCATGGCTGGATTCAGGATACGCAGCTACCGTGGTTCCAGAGCCTTCTAGAAAGCTGGAACCACACACAGGATCTTTTTGTCTCTGGAAGGAAGGTTTCTTTTTTATAGAAAGCACCCTGCTGTTATCCAAAAGTGTGGAATTTGAGCAGAGTGCCATTTGTTTATCAAGACTCAGAAGAGTTTGGGCCCTTTGGTAGCGTTTTTGGAGCTTTCAGACACTGCAGGAGCACAACTTTGTACTTGCAATTCCAGAAACTGAAGTGCTGCAATGGCAACAGGAAACACTGAATCAGGGCTTGCAAACCAGTGATTGAAAATGCATGTTTGAAAAAGTTACTTTATTGTGAGTAATTGCTTCATTTGTTGGCACACAAATGCAAGCATTCAAATCACATTTTTTTGTATCGCTTCAGTTGGGTTTTATGTGGGTTTAAAGAGAAAGGATAGGAGGAAAAGATCAGAAAGTTCTCCAGCAGAATACATCTATTGTCTGGTGTATTAGCAGATGATTTTTGGCAGTCTACCAGCCCATAAAGCATGCTTGCAGTTCTAGCAGCTTTGATATCTTTACGCAGTACTGGGGATTCTTGGTCAGGGTTGAGGTATATGTGTGTAATTATCCTTTTTTTTTTTTTTTTTGGATGGCTTTTGACAGTATGTAAAATTCTAGTATTTATTTTAAAAATACCAAATGTCCATTTCAGTTTTAACCAACTCTGTTGTGTTCCTCTGTGGAAGCTCAGTAGCACTAAAGCTGAAGTCTCTTTCCGTGACTTGATGAGACTCTAATAAAAAATGTGTTTGAAATGTGTTAGCAAATAGATTTAAAAATACATTTCTGTGTTTATAATCTCTGTTTGGCTCTTCGTGTTACATTTCTTCATGCTCAGTGCCTGGGGAATTTGGGGAACAAGTGATTCAGGATGCTTTTAGGGTCTTTGGCTTACTTTTAGGCATGACATGTGTTTATCTTCTGTAGCTCACTAAAGCTATCTCATGCCTTCATGGGGGAGATCTGTGTTAGTATTACCATAAAAAAGGTTGTCTTGCTGCCACTGGGATGGAGAAAAAGGTTTTTTCCTTGACAGGTAAATGTAGGTTTTGTTGCTGTGATCCAGAAACCCGTCAACATTTATGGCAAGGAGTCCTTCACTCCATCCACACTGGCTGCTTTTAGGCAGTGAGTTAATTATTTTTTTGCTGGTCTGTGAATGGTTGAATTTTTCAGAGGTGTTAGTAATATTCATGAGTTTTATTTTGGTTTTAAGATTGCTTTTTTTTGACTGATGGTAGTAAGAAAGTTGCAGCCAGGGTCTGCAGATGTTCTTGGTTTGCTGGGACACAGGGATGCTTTCCTTTTGTGTGTGTACCAGTGCCTGCAGAATTGCAAAGAACTCTGTATGATTCACATTTTAATTCAGCGTGGCATTTCGGTCAGGTATTTATGTGCTACACACTTTATAAACTCATTAAGTGATAACTGCTTTACATTAAACGTTGGGTCTTGCTTTTTCAAAGGCTTTGGGGTCTGCTTTTCCAAAGCACTTGTTAGGCCCTTTAAGTTTTTGCTGAGGTATCCCTAAAATGTCCTCTTAAAAACTTCTTCACATTTGTGTCTTGCTAGAGAGAGTGAAGTTGTGCTTATGTGTCTGTTTTAACTTTAGTCTGGACTAAAGATGTAGGGCCAGGGCCACTAATTCAGCTGCAGCACAGGGTGAATGAGTTCTGTGGATCAAGGAACTCACCCATCTGAAATCAAACTTTCCCTGGCTTTTCTCCCAGGTTTTTTGATAAATCCAGTCCCTGGTCCAGTGTGGCATGAGAGGGAGGAGGAATGATGAGTACCTGAGGAAGGAGAGGGAAAGCAAAGCTGCTCAACAGCAGCCCCGGTTCACACGGGTTTAAAGTCACCGTGTAACCCCAGCCTGATGCCCCTGTAGAAGGCACAGCTGCTGCTTTGTGAGTTACAGCTCTGGAAAATTCATCTTATTTAAGTCTTAACTCGTTCTGGCTGTCTGGATGTGTTGATCTACGTTGCTTCATCCTTTTAAGTTGTTTGAAATGAGATGTAAAGATTGCCTGATTTCTGGCTGAGATGGAGTAACAATACAGTCCTTTCATTTGTTGGCTCCTGAATTTAATTTTTTTCAGGGTTTTTTTCACATTCATAGTTTAAAGGGAATTGCCAAAAAGACAGGCTCACAATCTACTTGTGCTCCTGATAGGGATGCAAATCTGTTTACCAATACTTCATTCTGTTTCCTTCCCTCTTCTGTCCTTGTGGTTTCTGTCTTTTGACTTTTTTTTGATAAAGCTGCATTTCTCTGTGTCGTTCACCTTTCTCCTGCTGCTGCCTTGCCTTTGTGGGGTGTCCTTGTGGGTCCCTTTCAGCTCAGAATATTCTGTGATTTTCTAACTTCCACCCTCTCCTCCAAAGCTCTGCCTTCTGACTCTCCCTTCAAATTTGTAATTTTCTTTTGTTTGTTTTTTCCTCCCAGGTGCTTCATCTCCTCCCTTTCTTTATCCTCTTCTGACCTTGTGAATTTTAATTAGTTCTCTATTCCTGAGATTCTTTCCTATTTAATGTTCAGCAGAGCCACTGAAGATGTGTTAAAGTGAATGGGGAGATCTTGTGGCTCCTCCTTACCAATCTGAGCCCTTCCCTGTCTTGGATGCTGTTGCTGGGCTGTCCCTCCTGCAGGTCGTGATGGAAGCAGTAATGCCAGGGCAGGATTTGTGTTTCTGTGCCCGGGATGAGGACAGAGAGCTCCTTCAATGCCTCAGCCTGTCATAACAGGCCAGAGCGAGCAGTACAGATACTTAAAAAAAGAAAGTAAAAGTATGAATGAATTTACATCGGTAGCCAGCCAGTTCCTGCTCGTTTTAACATGTCATTTTCTCTGCTCAATTATGCTCCGTGGAAGCTTTTGCTGTTGGATATACTTTGTACTCCCTGGTGGAATTTGTGCTCCTGGAATTTGCCTGGCTGTGTTGGCAGGTTCCTGATAAGGTTTATGGCAGCTGGGGCTAAGTCTGGAGCAGAGACCAGCAGCAGTTCCACTTTTAAATACAGCAAATCTATAAGATCCCTTAAAAGATGCTGTGTTAGGGAAGAGCCTTGTGGAGCTGTGGAAAGAAGAGCAGATGGAGAAAAAAGCTGTAAAATAAGATGTATTTACATGTGTGCACAGCCATATGTATTAGAATTCAATAAGAAATTCTGAATAATTTGGAGAAATCTCTGTTTTTCCTGCCCCCAGGCACGGTGCTGGTGAGGAGTTTACCTTTCTTCCTGTTCTTTCCGGTCTCCAGCTGCAGGGAATGCAATTTATTTGGATATTCCTGAACCTGGGCTCCAGAGCATGTTTGCCTCTGGCTAGTTGGTGTCTGATAAAGCCCCTTTTAAAAAAATTCATCTATCCACAAGCAAGTCCATCTCTTTTTTCCCTTTATCCTGCTGAAAAATGTGTCCTTCCTTGTTCCTTCAAGGTCATCCTCTGCATTCAGCAGATGCAATTCTTGCCTCTGGTGTTTGGGGCTTTATTTCAGTAGGAGCAGAGTGATTTGCTGTGCTTACAGGTTCTGAAAGCTGCAACCTGCCAAAGTGGAAAGCAGCAGAAGAGGAATCGGAAAAATTCCCCAAAACAATGTGCAAAATGTTATTTTTTTTTCTGGGTTTGACTCGCACTTGAGGCTTTTCTTTGTGTAACTGAAATATTTATTTCTTTAAAACTTTCCATTTTCTTACGAGCTGATGACATTTCTTTCCTCCTGAGTTGATCTTTCTCACCACTAGTGATGATTGTGATTTTATTTTGTACTTTCAATTTTTTTTTTCCCAGGCTCTGCTAATTAGCTGAGGACACACAATTTTTCGCTATAACACTAAATAAGCAGAAATTTCAGAATTTTTGAGAAAGGTTGGTGCAGTTCCTTCTGAATAATATTCCACATAAAGATACCACAGAATCTGTGGTCTGGGCACGTTACCTATAATTAGGCAGGGCTTTAATGAGATGCTCACATTCTTGAAGGAATTAAAATCTGGTGATGTTTTGACTGGAACTGTTTGAGGGAAGCTTGGAATGTGCTTTAAAAGAAGCTGTTGCCTACTGGGTGTGGAAATCCAAGTTCTGAGAAAAAAAGAGAAGAGTTTTAGTATAAACATGGCCACAGTGTAATGATTCAGGCCTGTCTTGGCACAGTGGAATTGAGAAATGGACCACATTCCTTCTTTTTTTTTTATCCCTGACATACAAAAGTTGATGGATCTCCTGGTTTGGTATTTCTGAGTACCTTTCAACTGATGAAAGGTAAATAATCAAAAGATGATTTTTTTTGCTTTGCTTTTTTGTAGCAGAACTAATAGTGTAAAAAACTCTCAACAAGTCATTTCTCACATCAGAATGAAATTTTTTTCCCCATTTTTTTTTCTCTGAGGTTTGCATTTGAATGAGGTTTGTTTTTTTTTTTCTGAAAGCAATTCCAACATACGCTCTGGAAGTCTGATTTTTAAGGACTTTCAGGAGAACCTGGGCTTGTTCTGTTAAGCTATGGTGTGAGTTTGTCTTCCAAGACATAATAAGAGGATTTGAGTTCTGAGTACAACTCCTTGCCAAAAGTTGCATTTTCGTTTTAGACTTGTGCCCTGTTTTTAAGAACAAAGTCTTTAGTTTGCAGAAAGTCGTGTGGGTTTGTTTTATTTTTCCCCCTGAATTTTATCCAAGCATGGCTTTTCCTGGACCTAACTCATGTTTTTCACCACAATGTTACTTGGCAGAGCTCTGGGAAGCCAGCAGCTGCCATGAAGTCCTGTAAAGCTGCCTTTGGTACAGATTTTTATGGGTCTAGTGCAATGTATGTTATTAGAATATATGGCACAGGGTAGTTCTAAAGGGACAGAAAGCTCTTCCTTTAATCCCCTTGTTCAAACTCAAGGTCCTTCTCGGGTTTTCTTTCTTCTTCATCACATCACTTCTGTGGTGAAGGCTTTCCCTCAAGGCTTTCCATCCCAGCTCTTATTGCAAACCCCTGTGTCTGAGGGGAATTGAAGGCGTTGGGGATATCCCACAAACCTCACGATAAGCTGTGCTGGAAAGAGGAAGAGCATTCTTCCCATTCCAGGCACAGTCAGTGTGGCCTGACTCTGTATGGTGGTGGCTTGTCACAGAGTCGTGGAATATCCTGATGGAATGGGTCCATCAGGGACATCAGTCCAGCTCCTGGCTCTGCACAAAACCCCACCCTGTGCCTGAGGGCGTTGTCCAAAGGCTTCTTGAAGTCCGGCTTGGTGCCGTCACCATTCCCTGGGGAGCCTGCTCAGTGCCTGACCACCCCGTGGGCGAAGAGCCTTGTCCCAGTATCCAGCCTCAACCTTTTGTTCTGTTTAGTTTGGTGCCGAAAGATGTATTTTGCAGGTTTTGCTGCCTTTGCCAATATCCCATCAGGAGACCTCAGAAACCTTGTGCCTTTTCAATGCTAGCATCCTGAAAAACGATGGGAATGGGGTTACCAAATCCTACACCATGTAAATATTCCTTGTAGTGGAGGCAGAGGTAAAAAGAGAGGTTGTGGGGGCTTTTTGTTGGTTTTTTCCCCGAAAAGGGCTGATGTATCGTGGTTATCTTGGCTGAAGAGAACTTGGTGTCCTGATTTTTCTTGACATTCCCAGCTGGTCCTTGAGATCAGACTCTCCTGCTCCCAAGTGAACTTTTGACCCAACTGATACCTTATCTTACACGTGGTGAATTTGGTTTTCTGATGAATATGCATCTGATTTTTAATTTTTTTTTGCTTAGTAAAAGCAATGACCTTGTTTAATCATCTTGATTGCTTTCTGCATATGAAAGCACACAGAAAAGGTGTTCTGCATTTATTCTTCTAAAATCTGACAGTTGAAAAAAGGTTAAAACCTTATCAAACTCAGGTTGCTCTGGTCAAATGTTTGCAGTATTAACTGGTTTATAATGGCTGGTCTTCTGACTGGTTTTTACAGTAGGTTTTAAAATTTAATAACATTTTTCTAAAATGCACGGTAGGAATCTGTTAAGTTGGGGGCTTGTTACTGACATCAAGCTTGGGTTGTGTTTATTCATGGAGTAAATACAATATTTCCAATTAAAACTTGAGGAAAGAGAGGGAAAGTATTGAATTAATGGCTGTAAGTCTTGTGTTTATTTAGGAAGCAAATGGAATATTTCCAAGTGAAACCTGAGGAAAGAGAGTAACTATAAAAACAATCTATTGAAATCTAGCTTTTTTTTCCCTGTGTGCTACTGTAAGCATGGAGATTCCATTCTCAGACTTTTAAAATTATTCCTAACCTTCGGAGACGTTCCTTCTAAGAGCCTTTGGAGTTATTTTAAGCATTCCTTTCTTAGTGGCACTGTGAGAACAGTTTGGGCTGATCCCCAGTGGCTCTGGGAAGGTTGTTCACACACTCCTCTGTCCTCCTCCACCAAACATCCTTTTAATGAGACACACAAAATGCGCTGGTGTCTGATTTTATGAGCAGAGCTCAGCCATACAGAAGACTTTCGAAGATTTATGGTGGTAAAGCCACTAAGTATAGTTACTTCTAGCCAGATGCAAGCCAATGTTAGTGGGGAAAATGTTGGCACTTATGGCCGTGTTTAAATACACACAATCCTGAGCATAAATAAGATTTTTTTGAGGGGGCTCTGCTATGTTCTGTTTGCATTTTTGAAGGAGGAAAAAAAAAAAAAGGAGGAGGCAAAAAAACTGAGCAAGCCACAATTTTTCTTGAGGGGATGATACTCTGAGATGAGCTCAGATCAGAAGTGCCTTTAAAGATCTTTGAATGTAAGGATGAATCATAGATTTGTAGAATGATTTTAGGTGGGAGGGGGATGTTCAAACTCATCCAGTGCCACCCCCTGCCATGGGCAGGGACATCTTCCACCATCCCAGCTTGCTCCAAGCCCTGACCAGCCTGGCCTTGCAACTTCCAGGGATGCAGGGGCAGCAACAGCTTCTCTGGGCACCCTGTGCCAGAGCCTGCCCACCCTCGCAGGGAACAATTCCTTCCCAATATCCCATTTAATCCCACCCTCTGGATGGCCCCATCCTTCCACTGTGTTGACTGCACTGCTCAGCTCGTCTGCATACTGGAAATTTGAGAAATCACTTAACTGTATAAAAGGTGGAATTACTTTGCTTTTATTTCAGGGTTTGAGAGCGACAGAGATGAGGGCCTGAAGTTCTTGAAAAATGAAGTAAAATTGACCCCTATTTTTCAGTCTTTCGGCAGGGAGTAAAACAGTTGTAATCTCCTGACATAATTGGGAATATCTTTCTTGAAACATTGCCATGTGTTAGGCTGCTGACTTTCTGTTAATGTTTGACCTGAACATCATTGTCTTCCCGTTCTGAAGCCAGGCAGAGGCAGAAAAGACAGGCTAGATTGCCTTGTGAATTAAAAAGAATATTCAGAAAAGCAATAATAGGCAGTGTTACGGCATCTTGATTTCTAGCAGGTGCTTTTTATAGTCCTGGTGTGTTCCCAGCCTGGTTTTAGCCTGTCTTATCTCTAAATGTACTTTGCTCATTTTCAGCTGTGTTGCCACTGGTGAGAAAGGGCGTAGATGGCAGTGGCTTCCCGTGTTATTTTAATGTGCTTGTTGTTTATGAAGTTTTCTTTCATGTTAATTGATTTTGTGTGATTGTTTCTAATTATCTCTCTGTGATTCGAGCTGGCTGGCTAAGAGGACAAGTACATATCACTGCCCAGTAACACCTGATTAAGAAAGAGGTCCTGCTTTTCAATTCCATCTTTGTCTTCTCATTCTTCCTCTGTTCTTCTCAACTCTGTTCAGAGTTTTGTGAAGAGAGACAAGACAGGGAACGACTGGAGAGGATCCAGCAGAGGCTACAAAGATGATGAGGGACAGGAGCACCTCACTTGTGGGAAAAAGCTGCGAGAACTGGGCTGTTCAGCCTCCAGAACAGACAGCTGAGAGAGGATCTTATCAATGCATACAAATGTTTTCAGGCCAGGTGCCAAGAGGATGGGGCCAGACTCTTTCCAGTGACAGGACAAGGGGCAACGGGCACAAGCTGGAATGCAGGAAGTTCCCCTTTGAATATGAGAAAAAAACTGCTGTGAGGTGACAGAGCACATGGAGGAAGCTGCTTAGAGAGGTTCTACAATCTCCTTCCCTGGCTTTATTCAAAACTGCTCTGGGTGAACCAGCAAGCGGGCTGGACTGGGGGGAGGTCTCCAGAGGTGGCTTCCAGCACCAACCATTCCATGGTTGTGTGATTTGGTGAGATGAAGAGAGAAAAATGGGTGTTTCTTGACATGAGTCACACAGCAAAGCCCAAACCTTTCAATTTCAGTAACTTTATTGAACCAGCTCCTGTGGCATTGGTTTAAGGAGGTAAACTTCAGATGCTTCACTGTACCAACAATAGCAGGATGCTCTTTAAAAGCAGATTTGCCTCCAGAGCACAGCTCAAAAGACCATCTCATCCAACCCTACAAGGCAGAGGGAGCCTGGATGAAGTTAGCTCACATCTGTATCTTGGGCACCTCCACAATGGGGACTCTACCCGTCTCTTGGGAGGTTATTCCAGAGACTGATGCTCTCTTTCTAAAATGTGGGAATTTGGGAGCAAAAGATCCAAGGCTTTTGATTGGATTTCCTCTAGATCTCTGAGCAATCTCGTCTTTTCTTTGCAGTTAAAAGAACATCACTTCTCTGTGTAGCAAACATTAGTAATTTTGGGGTACTTGTACAACTAGTGTCTTTGGGATTGTTAGTGTGCCTTGCAGCTATTCCTTGTATCCCACGTTTCCCAGCCAGCAACAGAAAAGAGATGAGAGAAAAGTAATTTCTGCAGTTGCAGTAGGACTGGTTTGTGCCTCCTTCTTAGTTCTTTTCTGTGTGTTTCAAATCAAAGCAAAAGCTCAGAATTGTAACAGTGTGGGAGGTGTTGAGTCTCTCGAATCACTATAAATAGTGGCAGACTTGGGAAAGCTTGGGAAGTGCACTAGTTCTCTTTGGGAATCTCTTTTTTTTTCCTACCCTGTGATGTACAGGCTTTTACAGGAAGCATCTGCCTGAAACCTGTTTTGGCTGAATGTATGCAGAGCTCGAATGATGTGCATTATGTTCAAATAGATTAAAAATGCAAACAAACTTTTTCTAGATGTTTTTCATTCGTGTTTGTTATAATTGATGTTAAAGCAGATTGTAGTTAATTGCTATGAGCTAATCAGCTGCATAGAAAACAAAGAAGGCTCTATATTCTAGCTTTTCTAAGCATTTGAAGCTTAGCCTTTTCTGCTGAGGAGGTGGATGTAATCTTTGTGATTATAGGAGTTTTTCATTTGGAAATATGCGGAATTTTGACTGTAGTATCCAAAGAGTGGTTGAAGTTGGTTTTGCAGTCTGCTTGTTGTTGGTGAAAAGTGGCTGAACTTGATCCCTAATGCCAGAGGAGTTGAATCCTCTGTTTGTCTGTTGGGCATTTGGTACTCAAGAAATAATATTAAAAACTTGCTTGAAGACTTTGATCATCCTTTAATGTATCACTGATAAAAATGTCCTTAAATTCTTGTGCTTCCTGTGTGCTCCCTCATCTTTTGGTAAGGGGCTGCTCTCTTCCTTTCCGTCCTAACAAAGAGCAGTGCAAGGAGGAGTGAAGGTACGTTCCTTTTCCCTGAAGCCGAGCATGGCCATGTTGTTATTCCCGATTTCCTGGGGAGACTTGGCCTTGTGACTTGTGTGTCCTGCAGCCAAGGTTTGCTGTTCCTGCGGGGCTCTGCTGTGCCTCAGGAATGCGGCCGTCACAGCGCTCTTTGTTCCTGGCTTTGGGGTGGTGTTTGGAACACCCCGGGCCCGGGTTATGAAGTGCCCCAAGCTTTGATCTGCCCTGAGAAGTTCCTTTGAGTTGTTGGGGGTGCTTTGATGTTCTCTGCTCGCTGGCTGCCGAGTCCTTCTGCTGGAGGTGCAGTGCAGAGCTGTTGTCCAGTTAAGAACCAAAACCTCATCTCTCCAGGCATCCAAACACTTCTTTACTCTCAGGGAGCAAATGGATCTCTCTGCTGGGAGAGTTTGTCCGTTGTAGTTGTGATTTTTTTTTTTTTGTTGTTCTAAATTTAGCAGGTTAGCTCAATACGGTGCTAGCGGAGGGCTGGGCCCTTTTGTTGACACAGCTCGCTGGATGTTTGAAATGCCTTTTGCCTTCTCTGCACCCAGCTGTGCTGCTGAACTGGCAGCCCAGAGGGAAAGGCTGGGAGAATTGGGATTGTTCAGCCTGGAAAAGAGAAACTTCAGGGTGACCTAATTGCCCTTTCCAGGACTTGAAAGGAGCCCATAAGAAAGATGGAGAGGGACTTGAGACAAGGGCATGCACAAGGGCAGGACAAGGGGCGTGACTTCAGACTGCTGAAGAGCAGGGGTAGTTGGGTTTTGGGGGGCAAGTTCTTCCCTGTGAGGGTAAGGAGGGCCTGATACAGGGTGCCCAGAGAAGCCCCTGGATCCCTGGCAGTGTCCAAGGCCAGGCTGGACGAGGCTTGGAGCAACCTGAGATAGTGGAAGGTGTCTCTGCTCATGGCAGGGAGTGGGACAAATGATCTTTCAAGTCTCTTCTATCCAAACCATGCTGCGAGTCTGTGATTCTATGACAAATGTTTATTAACAGCCCTGTTCTGGTTTTACTGGAGCTCAGGAGAAATGGTTTTAATTGCATTATACTCCTATACGTGTTTGGAGCAGGCAGTGGTGCTGCAGGTAGTAAGCAAGATCAATATCCTTGTCAGTGGCAAGAAGACAGGATGACTTGACCCCTTTCAGATAACTATTCCTTTTTTTTTCTTTTTTTTTTCTTTTTTTTTTTTTTTTTGGTTGGCAATGGACTAAAAGTTCTCCTTTTGGGAAAAATTTATAAGGAATATTCATGTTCGAGGAATGACTGGACATGGCACTTGGTGGTGCCAAGGTAGTGATCAGTCAAAATTTGGACTCGATGATCTCAGAGGTCTTTTCCAACCTAAATGATTATGTGATTCTGACATATATCTACAGATAGATAGATTTTAGAAATTGTGCCACATGTTTTCAGTGAGCTGCTACATTTTCCTGACTTAAAAAATAACAGTACACCTACTGTACTCTTCTAGAAGAGGGTGATTGTGCTTTGAGGAAAAAACCCATTATAGTAATTAGTATTACCTGTAGAATCCATTAAAATACAGAATTTGACTTACGTCAGTGTTAGTGACAATGGAACCTTGTGAAGGGCATCATTTAAAATTGAAGTGCTCGTATTAAGAGTGTAGGAAAAGAAAGGAGAGAAGTCTTTGTAATAAACCTGGGTGGCACTGTCAAGATTTCTAAAATGTGACAGATGAGTAAAGTAAGAACTCCAAGGTGGTTGTTGCCTGCTGCAAAACCTTTTGCAGATCCAGGATGAAATAAGAGGCATGAATGATGAAATGTGTCTTGGCTTCTTGCTGTTAAGCAAATGGGGATCAAAGAAACTCCTCATATCCCTGTTTTCTAAAAGCTCCTGGTAGACAGTCTGAATTACAACATCCTAGCTTGGTTTTTTTTTTCTGAAAGGGAAATGCCTTGGATATGATGAATCAGGAGAATTTGGGGAAGCTGTAGAAAAGCACTCTTGTATTTGTCTAAATTGTGTCTCTCACTAATGTTTGCTTCGTTTCCCATTTTAAAACAAAAACTCATTAGTGATCATTTTAAATACACTTAAGCTCTGAGACCAATCCTTGTATTTGTTGTGAATGTTAATGCTATAAAGAGGGCATGCTTTTATTTTGAAAAGGCTGAATGAAATGCTCACACTCACCAGCAGCTTTCTGACGGTTCTTTTTTCTTTTTTTTTTATTCTACTGAAGGAAAAACTATTGTTTTAGCAGTGTTGTTTTGTGTCTGGGTGTCATGTTCCTCTGATCACATGCTGGACTGCTAATACTTCTCTGAGACAAATTGCTGAAAACATTGGCTACGTTTGAGGTTGCAAGAATTCTCTATATATAGTGACAGAATTGATTTTTTTGGCTCTGTTGCTAGTGGCAACTCATCCTAATCCCAAACTGTACAGTAATGTGATTTATGGGGAGTACATTGCTCGCTAGTGAATGTTGTCTGGAAATTTTTTTCCCTGTGCATTGCTACAGGGGCACTCTTCAGGCACGACGTAAAGATATTTCATGGTTTATCATAGTTTGTGTGGATTAGAACATTTAAACTCATGAATAAAATCGTAGTTCACAAATGCCTTTGGGAAAAAACTGCTTTGTTGTTTTTGGTAGATTTGTAGAGGAGAAATTTCTCATTAATTGGGAGCTTGTGCTGGTAAAAAAACACAACTATCTCCTGTTTAAATCCCAATTTGCTTGTGGGTACTTTCACACCAAGTATTTTGCATGTGTTAATATTTTTTTGTTTAAATCAAACAAATTTTACTGAGCATTAAATAGCTTCAGTTAGAAACTGAAGGTGTGTTGCCAAGGTATGTTATGTATGTTCTAATATGTTCTGTATGTTGTAAAAATAAAATAAAATTTTAAAAGCACTTAAAATTTGCCTATGCCAGTTGTGATTCACCTCTAAACGTCCTGCTAAAGATTGTGAGTTTATAAACCATTGTGTGGGGAAGTTTCAGGTTTGAAGAGTACCAGTTGAACTACTGTGGGTACTCTTGAGTAAGCAGTGCTCGCTTGAAAATCCAAATGGGCTTTTTAGGAAGGGTAACTTTGTAGCATTGGGAATTTGTTCATGGTTGGTCATGATCATCATCAAGGTCTTTACCCACCTGAACGATTCAGTGTGTGAGAACTTGTCAAGATGTTCAAATTTAGTCTTTCTGGCTTTTGTTTCTCAAAGCAGGAGCTCATTTATCTGCTCTCTGTGGGCATGGAAGGCAGAGTTTCTACTCCTTTGAGTTGAGTGGGGTTGGAACAGTAGTGCCTGCAGTTGCTTGAGGAGGTGGCAGGAGGATGATCCAGGTCCTGAAAACTGGGTGTGAATTAGGGTTCATGGGCAGGAGACTGCTTTTGTCACAAGGATTTTATGCCCAACTTTGAGTCCTTGATTGCATAGCTTGCTATGTCCTGATACATTGAAATATTGGTTGAAATATTTTCAGTTTTAATACCTCTGTTTACATTCAGGAGAATTTTCCTTCCGTGTACTTTTAGCTTAGTTGAGGATGAGTGGAGATTTAAAGGGTAAACATTCCAAAGGACAAATGGTAGCAAAGCTGTCCAAGCTGATTAGTTTTAGGTGTGAGATGAGCAGGCTTCTAATTGCAAGGTAGAGATACAGAATCCAGTGCAATTGTGAGTTACTGTGAGTCCTCTGTGTCGCAGAGGTATGGAGCAGGGCTCCTCAGGATGGTAAAATGTTCTGTAGTAGCTGAATCAACAAGGGATTACTGTGTGCTTGGCTATAAAAGGGATGGGGCGGATATTGTAGCTCCTGTTTGCTCGGGGAAGAACTGTTAGAAAATTGTGAGATGCGTTGTAGAAAGGAATTTGTAGAGGAGAGAAGAGCTCTGCTGTGGTACAGGATGTTTGAACTGCCAGCTGCTCCCTTTCTGCAGGAATTTATGAAGCTCTCTTCGGAAGAGCTATTTTAAGAGTAAAGAGGAGACAGTACAGAGTATGTACATTAAAGTCAAGTTTAAAAAAAGGCCACTTTTTATTTCTTTTGTGCTTGCTAGAGAACTGGAGCAGTGCACTGGGGTAAGCAGAAAGTGAGGGCTGACTTGCCAGTGAGCTGCAGGAAGGAGAGCTGAATTCCTTGACTCAGCAAGCAAAGAGTTTCCTGATGTTACAAATATTTGTGCTTCAGGAGTTGCGAAGGTGCCCTTCGCATGTCTGCTGAGATCAGGCAGACCTCAAGTGGATCCACAAGCAGGAAATGTCACTGGCTTCTCACGATGGGTCAGAGAACTTCTTTGTGGACAAAAATCTAGGCTGTGGGTGACCTCGCCAGGGTGGTTTTGAGTTTGTTCTGCTGCCTCATGTGCTTTCACAGCTGGTGGGACCTTGGCCTGCCCAGCAACGTTCTTGCTAAAAATCTTGGCCTGGAGGCCACGTTCGCACCGCGTTGGGATGTTTGTGGTGTGAGAACTCCACGTTGTCCGTACTTGCTGTGGGAGTGGAGGCTGGTGTTCAGAATCCTGTCCAGACTGGTGGTGGCTTGGGCTTCTGTGACCACAAATTGCCTTCAGGACCTGGAGCCACGCCATCACGCAAGCAGGACTCAGCTCCTTCACGTGGCTGGTGGGCAGAGTCTCCTGGGAAGCAGCCAGGAGTGATGGGTTCAACTGAGTTTTCCTAAGGAGGACTTCCAGAGGGCTAAGGAGCAGCCCATCCTGTTGTGTGGGAAGGCTAGGAATTTCAGCAGGGGCGGAGCAGGAAAAGCATGTGAGGTCAGTGGGCAGCAAAGGAGAACTATGAAAGCTTTGCTTGGCTGCTCAAGGACAGTATCAGTGACACCTCCAGCTGGCCAGGGACACGAGGAGTGAAAGGAGGGATGCTCTGGGAATGGGAGCAGCAAGACATTTTCTGAGGCAGCCTAGTGATGGGCTCTAGGGAAGGATCTGCAGTACTCAGCAGTTTTATTTCCCCCACTCAACCTTTTCTGGGTAAATCTTTACTGATGTCTAGGAAAACCTTAACATGTAGTTTGGAGAGAAGAGCCAAGGTAATGCTCTGATGTAGGAATGTGTTCATCACCAAGAGCTGGTTGAAGAATTCCCTGTGTGTTTCTCTGTGCTGAAGGGCATGGATGTGATGTCATATGGGAGATAGCAAGTTTAACTGCCAACCAGGCAAATAAAGCCAGCCCCAAATCCAAGCAGCAAAACGGTGTTTGAACAGTGCTGTTAAATTCCCAGCACAGTACAGTAACTTCTTGTGGAGTTTATTTAATAGGTGGTTCGAAGTCTTCAGCAGGAAAGGCAATAGTGCTGGTATTCAAACCTGACATGGAACTTTTGCTCCTTGATGAAAGTGCAACTGAACTGCCTATATCTAAGCAATAGCATAAACCTGGCAGGTGACAGCATGCATCTAAAAGAGTCGTCTTTCTAGGAAGGGATTTGTTTCATTCAGATGATAAAAAAAATTGAATGAAAGAGAGTTTGTTATTTTTAAAACCAAACTCTGATTTGCTGCGATGTGACCTCTGGTGATTTTTTTTCTTGGAATGGCTGAAAAAGGAGCCTAAAGTATTCTGTGCAAGTGGAGACTCTGGTCTTAAATGGTATGGAAGTGACTTTCTCCTTGCTTACAACTTGTTCATTTCTTCAGCTGCCTTTTTGCAAGAGCAAAGGCATGAGATCAACTCTTAGAGTCAGCACTGGTTTTACTGAAATTTGGGGATGTTTAAATCAAATACAGTTAGCCAGAAAGGGATTGGAGGCACCAGGATTCCCCTGGGGATTTTGTGGTGGTCTGACAGTACAGAGAGTTATACTAAAGGAGTTAATTCTTTTGCATGATGTAATTAAGGTGAAACTTCACTTGCCACACTTTGTCTGTGATGAAATTTTTGATGTATAAATAAAAAATATCCTTAGTGGTGTTCAGTGATCAATGTTGGAGGAGTTTTGCTGGGAAAAGGGAAAGTCAGTCTATAAAAATCTCTGAATTTGGAGTCTTGGGTACTTTGTGACAAGGGGAATGGATTTGGACCAAAAAAGAGTAAGTTTAGATAAGATAGTAGCGGGAAGGTATTAAGAGCAAGTTCTTCCCTGTAAGGGAGGGGAGGCCCTGGCATAGGGTGCCCAGAGAAGCTGTAACTGCCCCTGGATCCCTGGTAGTGTCCAAGGCCAGGTTGGCCAGGGCTTGGAGCAGCCTGGGAGAGAGGAAGGTGTCCCTGCCCATGGTGGGGTGAGGAATGGAATGTTCTGTAAGGTCCCTTCCGACCATAAGCATTCTGGGATTCGGTGAAGTATGTTCTAAATTTTAATTACCTGGTTGTTTCACTGCATGCTTTCTGCAGCCTGTGTACAGATAACTTCAGAAATAGTGGTGTTCTGAAAAATAATTCACCCTTCAGACGCTCAGAATTTTATGCAAATCTTCTAAAACATTTCTGTAGTGGTAATTCTGTTTAGTAAAGAGAAAAGCCACGAAGAGGAGCTTATTACACGCAGCGTTTGAGAGTCTTGTCGTGATGAATAATTTCTTTAGATTCATTATTGCTCCAGGTATGTTGTCTTTGTCTCTGCTGGACACGGAGAGGGAATATTAATGCCGTGTGTCGCTGCATACACGGTTGTTCCTGGAGTCCCTCATTAGCCATGCAGCTGCTGCTGTGTTCTCTTATCTCAGCATTTATTACCAACCTCTGCCCTGAGAGGAGCCACGGGGATAATTTATGTTGGCTGGAATATTTGGGATTCGGTTGTGCCTTTGTTAGTGACACACCTGTCCTTAAATTAAAAACCAGCTAACAGCAGTTGTTGGGTTGTACAGTATTGATTCATGATGGTGCATTTTTCATGTTGCTGAGGGAAAGTGGGAGGAGGCATCCACATAAAAGTACTCAATTAAGCCAAACAAGGATATTGGCATTTTTTAAGAAAACCAGTTTTCCTTCAAGGGGGAGCAAAATGTTTTGGCCCATTCCCTCCTCCCAAGTGTTGCAGGATTGCTCCCCTTTGGATTTTGTAGTGGGAGCTGGCATTCCAAAAGATATTTTAATTCAGTGTCATGGTCTGGGGAAAGGGCTGGAGCACCAGGAGAGGCTGAGGGAGCTGGGAAAGGGCCTCAGCCTGGGGAAAAGGAGGCTCGGGGAGACCTTGTGGCTCTGCACAACTCCCTGACAGGAGGGGACAGCCAGGGGAGGACAGAGACAGGACAAGAGGAAACTGCCTCATTCTGGGCCAGGGGAGAGTCAGGTTGGACATCAGCAGGAATTTCGTCATGGAGATGATTGCCAAGCATTGCCAGGGGCTGCCCAGCGAGGTTTGGAGTGCCCATTCCTGGAGGTGTCCAAGGAAGGACTGGATGTGGCACTCAGTGCTCTGGGCTGGTGACAAGGTGGGGATTGGGTACAGCTGGGACTCAATGATCCCTTGAGGTTTTTCCCAGCATTATTGATTCTATGACTTGGCAAGACAAATGCCATCATTTTGAACACCCCTTCTTCCTTCTTCCCCCAGTTTTTATTGCTGAGCACAATGCTCTGTGGTCTGGGGTCACTTGGGGTCAGGTGTCCTGGCTGGATCCCCTCCCAATTTCTTACACACTCACAGCCTAATGGGAACAGATTGCCCAGAGAAGCTGTGGCTGCCCCTGCATCCCTGGAAGCGTCCAAAGCCAGGCTGGACAGGGCTTGGAACCCTATCTGAGATAGTGGAAGGTGTCTCTGCCCATGGCAGGGGGTGGAACAAGATTATTATTAAGGTTCCTCCCAACACAAACCATTCTGTGGTGTGAGGAGCAGGAAAGGCTTTGAGCTGTGTAAGCATTGCTCAGCAATAATGGGAACATCCCTGAGTTATCCGTGCCCGAAACTTTGTGTTCTCAGCACAAATCCCAGGCACAGCCCCATCCCAGCCACTGTGCAAAAATTAACTCCATCCTAGCCAAGCCCAGCACTGGAAGCTGTGACCTGGCCAATGGAACTGGGCAGGGCAGGTGCAGCTGCAGGACTTGGAGCTTACTGGGACTCCAGAGGTGCAGTGGGACAATTCCCTGTCACCTTGGAAGGGTCATGGCAGTCGGGAGAGCTTCCTGATGGCTGCAGAAAGGCAAAGGCTGGACCTATTTTCAAAGATCGCTGGGAGGAGGATCTGGGGAACAGCAGCTGATCATCTTTACCTTAAATCCTGGGAAAATTATGCAGCAAAACCTCCTGGGAACCGTTTTTGAGGCTTCTTTTCCATTCCTTGAAGGGGCACAAAGGTGATTTGGAACAGCCAGCATGGACTCCAAAGGGCAAAAGGTGCTCAATTGCCTTTTGGGAAAGCTGGCAGTGCACGTGTTGTACGTGGTGGCTTCGGTGAGATCTTTGACACAGTCCTGTAGCACCTTTACAGCCATGCTGGGTCCACGTGGACTGATAGCTGGGTGGAAAATTGGCTGGGCTTCCCAAATCTGAGAGGTGGGGAGCAGTGCCAAGGGCAGCTGGCAGCTGGGAATCCCTCAGAGATCGATGGATCAGTGCTGCTCCATGACTTCAGGCATGAGCTGGATGCTGGGATGGGGCTTTCGGCAAGCCGGAGGAGCCTGCTAAACTGGGGGAGAACATTGATAGGCTGGAGGCAGGGCTGTGTCCAGGGTGACCTTGGGCTGTGAGTGGCAGGGGCTGGCAGGAACCTCTGGAAGGTCAACAAAGGCAAATGTCGAGTTCAGGAGCAATCCAGCCTTGAGCAGCAGGCCAGGCTGTGACTCCAGGCTGGGATCTCGATGCCATCCTGGACAGAAACACTTCACTGCACATCTTCACTGTTAAAGAGAATGGTCAGAAGTGATTTGTGAAGAGTAATTCCTAAATATCATCTTTATCCTGCCAGCAGTAATGCAGTATGCTTATTTATTCCCTTTGCCCCACTGAAAATCACTCAAAACCATTTAAAGTCTGTGGTGGTTTAAAAAGAGGATAAGAAAGAATAAAACCAAAGAAATTCAACAATATTTAGGGTTGATTTCAAGCTGATGGAGTGGGTTTTGTCCCAAAAACCGGCTGCTCCCCTTTTTCTTCTTCATAATGAGAGCTGTCTGTTTTCATGTTTTTAATGGAAAATTTTGGAGTGAGTGTATACTAAAAAAAACCAGGATAGTATTAGTTTGGACATGATTGCACACTGAGTGTGCATGCTCCCAGTGTTACATTATAAGCACAAGTTGTAAAGTCATAATTTTCCACTGGTGTGTTCTAGCTGTCAGGAATTATCCTTGATCTACTTTCTGGGAAGCTGGAAATTTTTGGGTATTTCAAAATTCACTGATTCATCTTCTTTAGTGTTGGTGGATTGAGTCAGGATTAAGCCAGCTGCAATGTGCTCTACAATTCTTAGGGAGGTTTACTTCAGGAATTTTTGATGGGGTGAATAAATTTGAGGTCAAGGTCAGTAAAAGGGTGTGTTTCTTTAGCCTGGTGTTTTGGGTGTGATGCTAGTTTATCCATTTTCTGAGGCTTTTTGTTGATTGCAAGGATTTTAAAATTTCATTGAATTTTCCAAACAATTTGTCTGAATGTTCATAGCCAAAAAACCCACAAACTGCTGATATCAGGTAAGCTGTATGAATTTTCCAGGTAATACCTTGGGTTTTTGATCATTATCATCATCTTGCACAAGAAGTTGTTCCAAGTCATGCCATGCCTGGTTCATTGTTGCATTTCTCAGCCTTTGAATAGAAATGCATTCACTGGTGCAAATTTAGCCTCTTCCTTTATTCAGGAGCCCTGAACATGAAGTGTGTGTTTACATTTTTGCATATCTCTGCATGGATTTCAATTTTTATCCTAATTCACTTTCTGGTTTTCAGGATGTCACTGAGTTTAACTTTCTGCTGTACTAGCTGTGACTTTGATCTTCCCATTTGTCCAACTGCACAATATTGGCAGATGTGACATTGTCTTGTAAAACTCTGAGGTGTATTTTAATGTTCTTATATTGATTTTTCATAAAAGTGTGGGCTTTACACATTTCCAGCCCAAGTGGGCAGCCATGAAATAATTAAGCCCATCTGTTTCTCCTGTTTCCCTGTAGGAAAACTTAATGAAATACGATTCTCCACTGACCTGACTCCTTAATTCACATTGTTATGCTCTTCTACAATGGGAATATAAAAAGATACCTCAATATTTCATGGCATCTGTTGCCTTAAATTGATATGGGTAATAGAAATGTGTGGCAGTGGCTGAAATTTGGGGTTGGGAATTTGCAGTGACAGTGAGGGCTCAGCCTAGAAAAAGTAGCATTAGCAAAATGGGGATGGCGGGAAGAGAAGTTTTCTTTCTCCTGCTCTCTTAGAATTCCTCGGTCTCACAGAGCTCAAGGAAAAGTGGGGCAAATGGAGTGAGTGCATTGCATTAACATTGGCAGGATAAAGATGATACTCAGGAATTACTGGCCACAAACTCAGATGCTTTTTTTGGGAGTGCAATTCTGGTGTTTCCTGCACTTAGTTAATGATTACTTTGAGAAAAAGATGTAAAAGTAGGTATTAATGCTCCCTAGTTTAAAAAGAACACTAAATAATGTTCCTGCTTTCTTGTAGAATCACTAATTCATGTCTTAAAAGTTACCAGTAGTTAGAGAGCATTTCATTACTTCATGGAAACAAATGTTTCCTTATATAAATGGATTTGAAAGTCCATCCTGTGGGACAATAAGGTTAAGACTATCCCAGCTTTGCCCATAAAATCTGGATACACACGTCAGAGTTTTCACACTGCCCAAGTTAAGAAACTATGATGCATTTATTAGTCAGACTTCTCTTTTCCTCTCCTCAAAATAATTTTCTCCTGGGAAATGTGTTGACTTCAGTCTCCTCTTTCATCATGTTTTGTGATACATTCATAGTTGTCATAGCAGGATTGCCGTTTGAAGTGTCCCAAGGTTAAAAGCAGCTTTGTGTTGGACCAAGGGAGGGAAGCGCAGTCCCAAATCCGCAGGGAGCACCGGCTGCAAGGAATGCAGACGGCTGATCCCGACGGCCTTTCCATACTCAACCATTCTCTTCATTCAGCAAAATAAATTTAAATATTGGAGACAGCACCTTGCCAACTGTTTCCCCATTTAAAATACAGAACAAAATCTAAAACTAAAATGTTTTTTGTAGGAGATGCTGCTGTAGAATCCATTCTCTTCCTGCCAGAGCTTGTGGTCGATCCGATTCCAAGATTTCAGTTGGTTTTGGGAGTCAATTTGATTCCCATGTTATTTTGTAATCCTACACAAGGGCTGGTTGAATGTTTTTGGTTTTGTTCTCTGGTGCAAAACTTCTAATGTAGAAAGTTTTTGGGGTTATCTTGCGCTTCCTGCTTGTCGCAGTTGTTTTGCAGTTAATTTAAGAGGAATTTGGTTTGAATGAGGTGGGGAAAAAACTCAGGTGAAATACACAACTTCATATCCAGGTCTGGTGTAATTCAGCCCTGACTCCATATTTCGAAATGCACTTTGCTGAGTATTGGAAAATGACTTTGTTTTCCTAAAGTATTCCCAGATTTACATTCCAGTGACTGCTGCTTATTTTCTTCTACATTTTCCATATTGATAACAGATTTCAGTTATTCCTTGGGGTTGCTTTTGCAGTTCTTTATACTTCTGATAGAAAATTTTCAGGGGAACACTGTGGTTTCTAGGTGTTTGCTAATCTGACTGGGATATCGAATTTTGGAGCTGGAGATTTTAAAAAAGGAGATGGGGTTGTAATATTAGCTGGAATACTTGGAGTGCTTTACAAAGGAAATTCATTCACAGGCATCTCAGCCAACTTCACTTGTTCCTGTAGAGGTGTTTCATATGGGAGTCAGCCCTTGGAACACACCTGGGCTACATGAGGGGGATTTGGGAAGTTCAGCTGTTGGAGCTGGAATATGGCCAGATCTTTTGGGCTGTCTTTGGTCTGGGAAGAATTATAAGCAATCATGATGCATTTAAACTTTTGGTTTACATCCTATTGGGGAAGCTGAGCTGGTAGCATGTGGACACTCTTCATGGATGAAGTGGAGTAGACAGGAATAAAAAGAGCCTGTGCAGAGCTCCTTTTTATTGAGTTAACTTTGTTACAGGATGTTCCTCAGGTGTGGGTTTTTTATTGGCGTGTCACCAGAATTATTGTGTAACTGATTTAAATATAATTAGATTTTTTTTCTGTGCCTGTGGTGTAGCCTTAAGCTGATTAGTTTGTGGTATAACTTAAGGAAAATAACTAAGATCAAAATAAGCGTGAAGAAAATTAAGGAAGTCTGAATGATACATAAAGTCAAATCCTGTTCTGTGCTCCCAAATTCATCCCTCAGCTGTACCACTGGAAAGCTGATGAGCTTTTCATGAAGAAAATGCTATTTATGCCTGGGAACTGAGTAGCCCTGGGAACTGAGTTTGCCCAATAAAACTTGGACACTCAGCCGTCACATATGTGAAGTCCACACACGGTTGTTGCTGGGCTACTGATGTGCACTTGTCAAACCATTTCCCTTTTTTGTTGCTGTTTCACTCTGCAGACTGTCCAGCAGAAGCTCCTTTTAAAGTAAATTATTGAATTTGTAGAGTTTTGCTCTCTGTGTTAATGGATTTTGATGAAATTATTGAATTTGGAGTGTTTTGCTTAATATTCTAATGGAATTTCTTTGCTTTCTTTCAGAGCATTCAGTCAGAAAAGAGCTACAATTGAGAAAGAATATGCACAGGTAGGTTCTGGAATAATTTTGATGGCTGTGGCATTGTTCTGTTGGGATGATTTGTTAATTACCATGGTGTATGTTTTTTTTTCATTTATCTTTTCCATAAGTTACTTACTATGAAAATGTGTTGAAGCTCTGAATCAGTTTGGTCCATACATGACTTGAGCCTATTCTGTCTTTTCATGTCTTTTGACTTGAGGAAGTTCTTGAGTACAGAAAACATTTTTAACATTTTTTCCCAATTGTTATGAAGTCAATCTCCATGTGGTTTTCTCAGAAGTCAGTGTGAAACTTGAGTGAAAGGTAAAATCAGGTCAATTAGAGGGAGAGGAAATGTTCTGGGTAAATCAGTCCAAAATAAATTTAAATTCACATTCTTCAGTAAGAGCGGCTTCCCATTCATCTGAAATAAAGGCGGATTTGGCCTCATGCTTGTGATAGGGAGTGGAATGAATTTTGATTTGTTTGTGAGAAAAGAGGGAGGATTGCTTTTTCTCCCCCAGTCCAAAATTAGAAAGCATCTAATAAGGGGCAGCTGCCTGTTTAATTTACAGTAAAGGCTCTTGGAGCTTAAGTCCAAGTACAACAGATTAAAAATACATTAATTTATTTTAAAATAGATTAAAGGTAGAATAAAATCCAAGAGAGTGAGCTGGTGGGGCTCAGTATGCCATAAATCCAACTGGAGATGTGCCTGATGTGGAATGTGAGAACACAAGCTGTCACTAGGCTGCTTCCAAGTGCAGCTTGTAGGATGTCATGTTAAACATCTTTTTAGTCCTCAGTGCTGCATCACCCCCAAAATACACAGAGCAAACATGTCCTGGGGCCAGACTTCCCTGTCAGTTGGGAAAAGATGATTCCTGTGCCTGTTATGCATGGGTTTTTTGTGCTGGATTTTCTGCATGTCTTCTCAGCCTAAAACTTGTCTGAAAACCCTTCCTAAATCATGTGGAATTTGTGCTGAATTAAGCCCCCTCACTGACAATTGTGCCATAAGTTATTTGTGCTCCCATTCTTTCTCTGGATATGAATTTACCTTGGCAAGTATCAATTCCATTGGCCGCTGAACTAAATTTGATTAAACACCTGAATTTTTCAATGATGGCGCCTCCTGAAACTGTGGTTAAAAAATGCGTATTCTTGAGTGATTTTTTTTTTACCCAGTGTAGAAAATTTAACACCAGTTCTTAATACATTTATCCATTGGACACTGAGTATGTCTTTTACACGCAGAGACACAACATTTGCTGCATTTAGGGAATAGTCTTGATAAGTTGGAAAAATAATTACACTCTGCGCTTCGGAAAGCTCAGACTTAACAACTGAGGCTTTCAGCTCCTTGGATTTAAACCCCCCCAGCTTTGCAGCAGTGCAGCTGCAGCATTTGAGATTCACTGAATGGCTGTTTATATGAATGAAGTCTTGTGGGATCGCTTCCTTGGATTGCTGATAAGTGCACAGCTCCAAAACAATGTTGGATGCTTCTTCCAGGGCCTCTAAAAGGATTTCTGTTTTGGAGGTGGTAATAAAATTTCACATAAAGGCTTTTTGGGGAGAGAAGTTGTGCTCCACATAAATGGGAAGTCGCATTCATCAGCAGTGGGATATTCCTTTTAAATCACTTATAAAGGGAGCTGGAAATGCTCAGTGGTTTATGAAGCCAGATTTCTAAACCTTTTCACAGATTCTCTCCAAATGCCTCTTGTCACCTTAGGGAATTTGGAATATTCTGACATCTGACTTTTTTTTGGCAAGTTAGAAGCAGTGGGAGGGTGGCCAGTGAAAATAAGTTTCCCAGAACTGAACGCTTTGTTGGTTTAAAAAAAAATTGTAGGTTGGTGCCCCGCGCTTGGGTGCCAAGTTTCTAAACACAGAGTCCTTTTGTTGGGAGCAGGAGAACCTGTCCAAAGGCAAGTGAAACACCCCAGCCCAGTGTTTATAACTTGCCCCTAATTACATGGTAAGTGGTGCAAATGCATGTGATGAATTACAGGGCCTGGATTTAAATTCCCCTGCTCTTATTTTGTCCGGGGTTTTTTTTGCGTTGTATTTTCACCCGGTTGTACCTGTTGCCTTTGAAGGGTTTTGGAGCTGCTTTTTTGCTTATTGTCCACCTCCAGTGGGTTCTTTCCTGGCTTTTCTAGGCTGCATGGTATAAATGGGAGAAGGATCCAATGTATCAGCAATTCTGCAGTTTTCTAGATCAGTTGGGATTCTGCACTCAGCTCTTCCACTTGTATTTTTCGTCCTACGTTATTTAATATATGCTTAGAGGCTTACCTTAATATTCTGAAATGAGAGCTCAGAAAGGTTCTCATTTCCCAGTAACAGTATGCCTGCTAATAGTATTTAAATTGCAATTTTATATTGTTATTATTAGCTATTCTCCATGATTAATAAGCTATCTGAAATCAGTGGCTGAGAATACTCCTATAGTGAAAGAACAGTTTACTCAATGTGTGCTTTTGCTGCTGCCTACAAAAAACGGTTTTACCCAGCATGTTAAATAGGTAAAATGTTGGTTTTGGGGGTTTTTTCTTGAGATCATAAATACATCTCTGCTGCAGTTACTATTATTTCACACTTTTAACTCGAGAGACCAGTCTCTCACAGTCTGGGAACACACAGATGACCTTCCTTGTCATGTTTTGGTTTTGCTTGATGTTTCATTATCATTGTTTCAGAGTAAAACGTGACTCCAGGCAATCAGCATGGCCTGGCCCCTTGGAATTTGCAAGTAACCTCAAGGAGGTTGAGTTTCCCTGCATGCTAATGAGTTTCTAATAGTAGTACCTCAACTAAAGGCACTGATGTTGTACAAAAAAGGTGGGAGAGCCGATTCCCTGAGCTACATTTCCAGCGAGGCACATGTGGAAGTGTATGTTCAGTTGTTTTTTTAAAAAAGGTCAGGATCCTGATCCTTTTCAGGATTTTTTTCTCCTCTTTGTGTTTTCTAGAGGTCAAATTAACATTGAAGAGCTGTGGGTGCTCAGTAAAACCAGCTTATCTGTCATCAGGAGGGGACAGGGCATTCGGTGTTGATTGCTGTGTTTGTGGCACTGAGAAACTTCATGCATTTAAAACATTTTCAAATGCGGAGAATGGAAAAGTTAATGTAGTTCATAGCCACACAGTCCCCTTTTCAGCTCCTCTTATCCGTGGTAGTGGTCAGAAGAGGAGCCTTAAATAAGATGAAATGGATGTGAGAAGGAAAAGCAGCTGGAGGTGGAGTGAAAGGAGCAGGAAAGGTGGAGAGGTGGATGTAAGTGGACACCGTGGTCACCCTTACCCATTTCCCTCACCCTGTGTCTCACCAGACCTAGAAAACATGTTCATTTCAAGACAGCAGAATATATGCATTAACATTTCCTAAAAAATTACAATATTACTATGGCAGTTTTTGTCTGTATAATGTTTGCATGTGTATATATAATATATAAAGCAGATACTTAATAAATAAACAAACATAACATGATTTTTAAAATATCTATCTATATAACATATAATTTAATGATATATTTGCCAGAATATATAATTCAGTTCTGGGAACCGAACTGATTTTCTGCGGTTTAAAATCAAAATGGAAGCTGACCATTTCTTATACCTTGTGTTCTGATAAGGGTGCCAAGCTGTCCAGTGGCCTTTTGAACAAATTTTCAGAAGATTAAAATTGTAAGGGTTAAAATCAGACATTCCCACCATGTCTTAGTAACTTCTGCCATGGCTCATTTTTTTTTCCTTTGCTGTTCTTTATCATGTGTTCCAATACTTTGTGAAAATTAACTGATTTATCTTTATCCTGTGAAGACTGGGAAGGTGATGGTATTTCCCATGTAAAGAATGAGAGAAACGGAGTGAATTTTAGCCAAAATAACACAATTCTCTGGTAGAATGGAAACTGAACTCTTTTAAAAATACATAAATTTATTGCAGTGTTTCAGTGGTGACTGTAGGAGCAGGAGGATGGCAGACACTGCACAGGAACAGCTGGAGATTTGGGAATGGTGCTAGGGAGCTCTGTAAATAGAACCCTGTCAGCATGGAACACTAGTCACCTGGGCTGATTCCTAAATCCCAGCAGGCAAAACAGCTGCAGCATGTAAGGCAAACACAGCCTGACAACAGGCTTGGAAAACAAAAAGAAATCCAGGGTGAAGCACAGTCCTTCCTCTGCCTCTGAGCTACGGAACCCCTGGAGGGGCAGGAAAAAATAACTTGAGGTACCTGCCCTGCAAACCCAGCAAGCAGCTTTCCATTAGATCATTCCCTGCAGTCTGGGCAGAACGGGTTGGATTTTTTAATCCCAAAGGATGCAGGAGGTTGCTGTGGGAGAGCAGGAAAAGATTGTGGACTTTAAGGGTGGGTCCCCGACTTGGGGACAAACAAGGAGCAGCCGTGGGTTGACTGCTCAGGAGCTGTTTTGTTAACAGATGAACTTAAGTTACTTGTTTCTTCCTGTGAGGATGATTTTAGAGTTACTGCAGTGCTAAACCTCTCTCTAGAGTATTTCTGTATTACCTAAGGCATTTGACTTGGTTTTGTTTGTATGGTGGAGTCGATGATTTTTGTAATCAAGCAGTAATTTTTTTAAAATTGGGAAATTAGTTTGTGTGTGTGTATGGAAGATGTATTTTTAAGACTTACAACACTTCATCTTTTAGGGAATTAGGATCTTTGACTTCTGTACTCCAGATCCTGTGAGGAGAGTTTAGTTTGTAATTAGCCAATATGCAGAAACTAGATTGTTTTTTCTTTTACCGCAGGCTTATCTTTGAAAAGAATTTAGCTGTCATTCTGTGGTTTCCCTGCAGAGAAACTTTCACTTGTAGTACATGAGTGGACTAGGTTGAAATTTCCGTCCTGGGTATCCTGAGCTGAATGGCTGCTGTATCTGGATATATTTGATAGCAATTGATTTGAAAGACAACAGACTGCTTTGAAACCCACCCGTGTATTTATTGTATTTTCAAACTTTCTGTAGGAAACATTAGGAAAAGCTCAGAGCGAAATCTTCTTCCAGGAATGAACTCAACGAGGGTCTGCAAGTGTTGGTTTTATCATTGTGTCTGTTTTAAATGACAGACAAAATATTCCAAAAACAAACAACCAACCCAACCAAGCCTGTACTAAGTGACCCTGGAGATTTGAGGTGCTTCATGTGTGCTACCTAAAAGTGTGGCAGAGCTTTGAGGTACCTTCTTTCTATTTTATTGGTAGTGTTGCAGATCATTTTAGCAGGCATTCAATGTGTTGGTTTAATTGAATATGAAAATCATGGTTTTGTCCAGCAGCACTGGGGAATGCTGGTCTTTATCCAAGTTCTCTTTTTTTCCCCAGTGGTGGCTGTGTGAATGTGGCACCTCTTTCTCTTAGCAGAGTTCATTTCTTACCTGTACAGGGAGAACAGCTGCTGAAATCCTATGGTCCAAGGTCTGACTTGAATATGCCACCTTTCCTGGTGTAGAAGTTTCTATAGGAGAAGGCAGCAGACCCACAAAAGCTTCACGTGTGACTTTATTTTGAATGTTGCTTCCTGAAGCTTGGTTGGCACTTGTACTTGAGGGAGGGAGGAAAAGCTGTATCCAAGAAACCTCTGGATCCAATAGCAAAAGCACCAGAGCCATTCAGAGGCATTCCTGCACTATGATATTACCCCATGGATCCTTAAGGGCTGTGAGGCTCCCCTTTTTCCCTTTCCTTTGGAATCTTGCCGTGATTGCTCCCTTCTGTCATAGACACCTGTGTCAGGCAGGTTTGCTTGTGAACAAACTGTGCTGCTTTCCATGGGCTTCCTCCTGCTCTTTGATGGGCCCTGGAAACCAGGGATGGTGTGGAGCATTCAGAAGGAGCTGATGCTTTCTTGGAGATGATGTCTTTGGTTGATACCCATGAGTTGTTCCCTGGGAGAGTGGTGGGGCCCTGGCACAGGATGCCCAGGGAAGCTGTGGCTGCCCCTGGATCCCTGGAAGTGTCCAAGGCCAGGCTGGACGGGGCTTGGAGCAACGTGGGATAGTGGAAAATGTCTCTGCCCATGGCAGGGAGTGAGACTGGATGATCTTCAGGGTCTCTTCCAACCCAAGCCATTCTGTGTGATTATGTGATTTAATCTGTGTGGGACTGTGTGATTTAATTTAGGATATTTCTTTTGGATAATCACCTGTATTTTCTAAATGAGCTTTGGGTTCATTAGGTAAAAAAAACTCAGAGTAAGACCTGTGTTTCAACCTGGTTTATGAGCAATCACTTCAGTCCTTTGTTCCTTGCCATATTCCTGAAGAATCTCATGTTTAGTGTGGAATGCCTGTGATTTCAGATATACCTGGAGCCTGGACTGTTTCATTAGTTTGTTTTAAATCTCAGTACGACGAACTTTCCATTTTTTGGGAGAGGATCCGTAGCACTTCCCAGTCAGTGCCTGGCATGGAGATCATGCATATTGATGGCCTGGTGTGGTCCTTTGAGCCGTGGTGGTGCACAATGCATCAGCAGAACTTGCTGCTTCCAGAAAGAAAACACCTGCCTGGTGCTACCTTTGGATTATGTTCTCCATTCAAAGCACGGGGATATCCCTAAGCGGAGCAGGAAAATGAAGTGCAGGACTCTGTGGCTATTCAGGCCATTCTTCCCCACAAAGCATGGAGAATCAGTGGCTGTGAAGGCCACAAAGACTGGTCTGCTCCATTTCATAAATGGTTAGGGACACTATTGTGAATTTTAGAATGACTTGTAGAGACAAGTTTGACAAATCAGGTGTTATAATGGGATTATTGATACTATTCTGCACTTGTCACAGTTCAACCTCTTAGTGCACATTTCCCTTTTTCCCCCCAAACAAGAAGCTCTTTAGAATTCTCTATATTAAATGTCCGTTTAACATTTAATATAATATACTTTGCCTGGAACAAAGACTGTGGGTCTATGAGTGGCATTCCAAACAATATTATCACTGACCTTCTCTTTTTATGTAGATTTTGCATTCAGTTGTTCGTGTACTTTTCCGTCTCCAAGAAACACATGTCAGAACTTAAAGTGGGGGAAAAAGTGGGATATCTAATTTTGGTCTTGTCTCACTGGTTGTTCTGTTAGAAGAAAAATGAAAATGCCCTACACTGCACTATTAGTCCATTTAAGAAGAATTTTGAAAGGCAGCCTTTTAAAAATGCTAAGCTATCTGCTCCAGTTTTTATGGAATTCTTTAGGTTAAAATAATATTTCTCTAAGAACAGAGCATGACTGTCAGCTTCTATTTTCAGTGAAAACATCTAGTTCCTTATAAAGGGGCTGCTAAGCTTAGAATTACTCTACTCCTACAAAGAAAGCCCTTCATAAAGAAACCCCATTTTTTGCTGAACTGATGCAAGCAAGTTTCTCTGAGCCTGCTTGTAGCCGTTATTTTTCTTTCCGATTACTGCGCTCAGAAGCATCCAGGGCCTGGAATTTGGATCCCTGTAAGTGGTTCTGCTTGCAGATGAAAAACTTTATTCTTCAGAGCTGCTCTTTGCTTGGCCACTCAAGCTCACCAGTGCGCCAGACAATGAATCCTGCAGCCTGTGGAGTTATCCGTGAGTTGCTTCTGCAGGCATCGTTTTTTCTCTGTTGCCTCAATTTTTCTCAAGCTGTCTCAGCTCTTTCCTAACACATTCAACCCAGTCATCTTTCCCAGCAGCTGTTTCTCTTTTTCCTGGGATTTAAGAGGGCAGGCAAGTCACAACTCAAGGCTTTCAAAATATGCACAGTGGAAACTTCGGGCCTCCGAAGTAGCAGCAACAGCAGCGCTGAGTCATGAGTCTGTGCCAGCCATAGCCTGCCAAGGCTGCTGCACCTCTCCATGGGTTCCCTTTCCACCTCTTTCCTTGTATCTTGTCCTGGGAATACAATATTCTGTTATTTCCTAGCCTTCCACACCTCATACACATCTCACATTCATCTCAGAGTTCTTTGGGTGGAGGAGATTGCTGGAGATTGCCTGTTCCAACCAAACTGTAGTTTGGTGAAGCCCTTATTCCTTTTCAACTTGGAAAAATCTTTAAGCATCTTGATTCCCAAACTACATCCCTCAGAAAAAATGTGTCTTTGTTCTCAGGGCTGTTTGAGAGCCCAGGCCCTGCTTGAGCCACCTCCTTGGCTGTTTTCCCTGCTCCCTTTTCCCAGTCCCCGATAATGATGGTGCCATGTTCTCTCCCAGCTTTTGGGTTGGTATCAGTTTCTCAGGAAGTGCGTCCTGGTTTGCAGGCCACTGGTGGACATGGCTGTGCAGGGATCTACAAACAGTCAATACTCCCAGGAATGCTCTGGATGTGGGTTTGGGGGTGTTTTTTTGCAGATTTTTAAATCCCTAAAGCTTCTAGGTAAGAAGGCAAATATTTAGTTCATGAGCATCACCCATCATCCCTTCCTTGTATTTTCTAGCAGGCCATAAACAAGTCCAAAGCTGTTTATCTCTTAACTTTATTTGGCCTTCATTTGCATTTCTGTACCTTCTCTGTTAGCCCTGCATTTGTTCTGGAGCCATCAATTGAAAAAAAAAAAATCCTTTGTATCCAACATAACTCTGCCTCTGTACCTAACAATAAGCACCTTCTCCATTTCAATGAAAAGACCATAAGTTAGGGAAAAACAGCAATCACTGGTTTCCCTCAAAATGGTACTCAGGAGAGTGTAATTAAAAAGCAAATGTTGGTTGGTTTAAAGAAAATAACCCATGTAGAAGTAAAATATTGGGAGTGCCATTCTTTGAATAGTTCAGTTGGTTAATTCAGCTGATCAAATTTTCTCCAATTTAGCTGGTTCATCTGGTTGTCAAATGTTGGGCTCACAGAGGTAGTTCATTAGGAGATGGTGCTCCTTTCTTCTCTGGGACTTTGAAAAACTGTTTGATTGTACCTCCTGCACAGTAATTAAAGTGGTTTTGGGCAATGTGTGACTGTATTTTAGGTAGTGACATTTCTGAAAAGGTATTCTTTCTTTTCATGTGTCTCAGACCAGGTTACCTTAATTTTGCTGTTGAAAAGGTCTCCACTGGTAAGATAAAAGAAAAAAAAATTAAAAAGAGCTCATTTTATTTACTGTTCAGTAATTAAAGACATAACCTTGTGTTGACATTTTAAAAAGGCCTGAACATGGGTTTGCAGGAGCAACCTGTCATCTTTTCCATTCTAGAGCAGTCCCCAACCCCAGAGATCCAGATTTTGTGTTGGACCCTCAGGAGTTCATTAGATGGATGTAAGGAAAACTGGGCAGAGCATCTTGGCTACTGAAGCTGTTTGTCTTAGAGGATTATCTGAAGGGTCAAGTAGATGTATTCTTAACTATTTTTAAAAACTATATTTTCTTCTTCCTCTTTCCAACCTTGGAAGTTTGCTTTCAGACCCGGATAAACCAGGATGTGTTGGCAGCTCGAAAAAAAAACCCAACAGAGAATATTTAAGTCAAATCTCCCCTAAATGATTATTCAGTGTCAGACCCTGCATCCACAGTGGGTGGCTTGTTCAGTTTTATACAGATAAAGGCCTTTTAGCAGCTTACACTCCCAAAAAGAGAGAAGGGAGAAAGGAAAGCCATCAACTTTTAGATCTAGGGATTATTTCTGAGAGTTCTCCAAACTCTTGCCTCAAACATTTATTGTTCTGTTTTATGGTGTTTGTGGTCAGCAGTGAAACTCAGCTGAGTCATTCCCTTTCCCATCGTTTTAGAGGGAATAAATAACAATATTTGAACATCTTGGTGCTTTAGATAAGGAAAAATTCTTGTCCAGCTGGATTCTGGAAATCTGTAGGTGGCTGGCATCCCATATTAGATGATGGGCTCCACTTGATTACTGGATTGGAGCTATTTTATTTTAGTAGTGTTTGGTTGTTATTCATTAAGTTACTTATAATTTTATCACTACTTTCCATTTTTCCATAGGAAATAAAATAAGCCAATGCAACAAATTTTATATTGGGAGATTTCCATATATTTAAAAATAAATTAACTTCTGTTTTATTGAGAAAACGTTCTAAAATGTGGTTTGATGGGTAAGTTAGTGACATCAACATCAGTAAACACTTATGAGGGGAAAATCCAGTGTAGGTATAGTGCAGGAACACTGATTTAGATTTTAATTTATAGATGTAAAGCATTCTTTTCAGTCACCAGAATTGTGTTGATGATGGCATAGAGTTATTCCTGCTCTCCCTTTTTAAATTTTTGGTATTACTCCATGTTTTCTGCTAGGCAGATATCCTGGCTACTGCTCATTTCTCTAGCAATATACTCTCCACTGCCTTTTGCAGTTTTAAAGGGTAGTTTGTCATATTTTCAACAAAAATAAAAGCATATTTCATACTAGTTGCAAACAGAAACTAATTGAGTAGGAGGAAGCCTACAGATTTATGAAAAAAACATCTCAGCACTGGTTTTCTTAGCTCTGCTTGTGTCCAAATATGGCTCAGAGCCTTTTTTTAACTTCACAAGCCATAAAGAGGTAATTTTTTTTCAAAAAAATAAAAATACCGAGGGCTGGTTACATTTTTTGAGATGTGAAATTTGTGAGCTCCTGGGTTTCCTGGATTTATTTCTCTTCAGGATGCCAGGTACATCTGTGTTTGCTTTTTGATTGTCTGTCCAAATAGGCTGGCCAAAAA
Source organism: Brachypodius melanocephalos (assembly GCA_013398615.1). Lineage (NCBI taxonomy): Eukaryota > Metazoa > Chordata > Aves > Passeriformes > Pycnonotidae > Brachypodius > Brachypodius melanocephalos. Next base: position 6,510,152 of record VZSR01000055.1, on the reverse strand, counting down.
TTTGCATTTTTCCTATCACATGGGGTTTTCTTGTATTTATAGCAGCGTCTTGAAAGATATTTTCTGTCCCGTGTTGGGTTTCTGGTTTTGTTTTGCCTGGTAATTTATGTTCACTTAAGGTAGAGCAAAGCATCTCTATGAATGCCCTCCAGTAAATGTGGTTGGGAGTGGAATTTGTCAGCAGGATTATTTTTTCAGTGTTCATGAAAGTGAATAATGCAGATAATACACTACCTGCCTTTTTAAAAAGAGTTTTCAATTATACAGCTATTAATTACCAGGTGTAATGATGCTAAAATGGTTTACTTATATATAAGAATAATCATATAAACTCTTATATATTATATAAATACTCAGATAAGGATATTTGGTGAAAATTGAGGGGGGAAAGCAAATTTTTGGGTCAATGCACTCATTTTTAGGGCTTGAGCTTTGAACAGATGCTGTAAATATGCACCTGCTGCTGAGAGGGGATAGAAAATCCTGCAAGGCCATAACTCTCCTCTGCTCTGACATCCAAAGTGAAGACACCCCACAGCCAGGATCAAATTTATCAATTATTCCTCAGACTTAGGGGCAAAATGTTCTCTCCCAAGGGGTGGCCAAGGGAGGCTTCTCAGATCTCAAAGTTTCTTTAAACACAGCCTCCCATTTTTTACCTTCACTGTTTCCCTTTAAATGAAAGGTGTGGAGGTCTCTGTTCAGCAGCTGCTGTCACCTAAAAGGGATCATGGAGAGTCACAAACAGCTGGAATACATCCAGATGTTCGTTTTTGGTTATTCTTGTAGCCTGCAGGTTGTGTGTTAGACCTTTGGGAAGCAAAATCCCCCTCACACAACAAAATTTGGAAATGTGATCCAAGGTGCAGGCAGCTTCTGAGAAAGGTTTTGGTTGAGGGTTCCACCAAGAATTCTTAGAAATACCTTGAAGAAATATTTTTTTTTCTCCTTGCAAAGAGCTCTGTACTTGTTCCATAGAAAAAGAACCAAATCATACAGAATGTTGAATATATGTGGTGGAAATACATCTTATTTCCTTCAAATAACGAAGACTTTGGTGATCATTATGACTCCAAACACCATGATTGAAGATGAAGAAATAATTTTTTGTTTCAAAGCTGATTTCTTCTGTAGCAATAATTCCACACCAATAAATGGTAAAAGTTGTGGTGTTGGGGTGGATGGGTGGTGTTTATTTTTGTAGCAGCGGGTTTTGTCACCGTCTTTGTGGTGACCTTCATGCTTGCACCATGATTCCTTAGTTCCTTAAAACTTCTTTCTGGGGAAAAATCCATGAGAAAAAGGGGTTTTGCTGTGTGTTAGTAAATTGAGCTCTTGAATCTTAAAAAAAAATGCCCTCACACTACATGTTTTGCAAGTTCATATGGCTTATCTACTGTTTTTGTTTGGGTTTTCCCCCTATGTGTGTCAGGTGTAAAGAAAGGAGGCAAAGAACTTGTAAGGGTTCTTCTAAAGATTCTTGTAAAATGCTGCAAAAGACTTCCCAGGAAATAATTTTAGTTCCTAAAACGTGTTTTTAGTTTACACACGTTTAGGAACTAAACCAAACTTCTCGGGAAGCCACAGAGCTGAAGTGAGGCTCAGCTTCCAACTGCAGATATTGAATGTAGCTAAATTTGAGTCATTTTGTTAAAAATAAAATACTCTGCTTCACAGAAATTTCACTGAGCAGTGATATTTTTCCTCTCTGAGCCAGTTGTAAAATTCCACCAACTCCAGTCCTCCCCGAGTTGTATATAAGAGGAATAAACAGATTTACTCTTTCAGCCTCTTTCCAATGTGGTGTTTGACAGAGTCTCTCGCTGATTGTTCTTGCAGTTTATCCAGGTTCAGGAGCGTGAAATGTTTGCTGATTCATGGCAGGATTAGGACATGCTGAGGAAGCACTGCTGGAGTTTAGCCTTGGTTGGGAGCAGGGATGTGGCCTGGCTTGCTGATGGAATCAGCCTGTGTGTTCAGCAGGAATCCTGTGGGAATTCTGCTGTTCTAATCTATTCAGAACTTTGGGGTATTTTATGATTTTTCTTTTTTTCTTGCCATATCTAAAGCTTTAAGTGTTCTGCACATTTAAAAAGCATTTTCCAGCAAAAATAATAGAACATCTGAGTGATTGTGTGTCCAAGCCCATCCCATAATTCTGTCTGGTTTTACTTTTCCTGAAAGCACAGTGGCAGCTCTTCCAGAGTTATCACCTGTGTTGGTCCTCCTTACTCTGCTCAGATTTGTGAGCTTAAAATTCACTTTTCTTCACCAATTTCAGGGAAGAATCCTCAGGAACTCCTTTGGCTGCTGCACTGAGTCATTTGGCAGGTGGTTTTGTGGGACATAAATCCCACTTCACTCAGCTTATCAGGGAGGCCACTCATCATTTTTGATACGTCAGGTGTTTAAATCCATGACCAGAGGCTCTTAATAAGTAAGATCAGATCTATTTTCCCACCATTTAAAAAGAGCCAACTCAGCCTTGAAATAAAAAGAACTGGTAAGTTCTTTAGCCAGCCTTTATTATCCAAGAAATATTTGTACCTTCCACTGGTATGTGTCTGATTGGGGTGTGTTTAATCAGCCCTATTTTGAGTGTAGGAGATGTCCTTTTAATGAAGGATCTTCTATTTCTTTCTTTTTGAAATGGGGCTTCAACATAGGCATTGATGGATTACTGAGGTATTAATACTAAATAATTATTCACGTACTTGGGGAGAGCTTCCTCTCTGCTGAACAAACCACTTTGGTTTGCCAGCTGATAAACTAAAATAAATAGCATTTATACAGCATCAGTGTGCTTCATTGATTTGGGCTTTTTCTATCTCAACTTTTTCAGTGTTTTCCCTCTCTAACTGCACTGCCAGCTGTCTCCCCACTCCAAATTATACTGTCACCAGTTCTGTAAACACCAGAGAAAACCACTTTTATATTAAATTCCTTTCCCTGCATAAGTGGTCGGTGGAGCTGGTAACCAAGTTACTAAAGAATCAAAAGCAGAGGAGCTTTTAATTAAAAATAATTTGGCAAGGTTCCCAGAAATTTCCCTGTTGTAGGAGTGGGGAATGACAAACAAAACGAAGAGCTGCCACTGCTGCCTTTCAGAGTGTCTGGAAGATGTATTTGCTGGGATGTGCAGATCCACAACCAAAGAGTAATAAAAATAAAAATCCACAGAGCAGCTCCAGTGCCAAGGTGACCTTGTGCAAGTGGTTTTTGTGAGCTCAGGATGAGTTGTGATCAGATTTCACAGGGAGCAGAAGAACACAATACAAACCAAAGTTCTGCGTGGTTTTAAGATACTGTTTAAAGGTCAGAAGCAATTTAGTGCCATGGATTGCCTCTCATTTATATCAATACCGTGCAATGCCACATTGTTTTATAATTATCCTGGCTTGCATCTGGGCTCCTTAAATCATTCATGTGCTGCTGCTAAGGTGGGATTCTGTCAGTTCGGTGTTTGTTTTTATGAATCTTGATTTTTCAGAAAGCTTTGCCATAGGTAATTCAGCTTTTGGTCATCCCAGGCTTTTCTTGCCCACATATTGAGTATCTCATGTTGATGGTTTCGGTGTTGTGATTTCAGGTAGATCTTCCCTGCCTTTAACCAGCACGACCTTTGTTTTTAATTTCTAAATCTACCTTTCTGTCTTTCTTTCTCAAATTAGATTCTCATTTGGAAAAGAGGAAGATGCCATCTTTCTCAGTGATGATTTTTTTTCCTATTTCATGTATGTTTTCAGTCATTTTTGCCTCTCTATTAGTCCCAGATTATCTTCCTCAGTTGAAAAGTACTAAAATCCTTTATGTAGAAATGAAATTACTTGAACTAAAACTACCTTCCAGTATTTATGGAAATATTTGATACAGAGCATTTTTCTGTTTAATTTTTTACACTTAAGCTTGTTTGTGAAACTCTAAAGCACTGAGCCCTTGTGTATTAACTTTCCACAAGGTTTTAGTTCACTTCTCTCAATCTCTTGCTTATTTTGTCCTCAGTGACACTTTTCTGTGCCCCTGATTTCTGCAGCTGCCAGGTCCCACCAAATTCTGATTTACCCTGGTTTTTGGGGGGTTTATTTGTGTTCCAAGTGCTTCCGGGTAGGGAATTGGTTTCCTTCTGTGTTTGTACAGCACTATGTAAATTTGCAGCAATACAGAAACGTTTTCTAATAACTCAGCCCTGTGAAAGTTAATAAGTCACATCAGAGCTGAGCTTGATATGTTATGCTCAGAAACACAGTTTATTTAAAGAAAAACAGGATTTTAAAAGGTTTTTAAAAGTTGAGAGATGAGCCCAGACTGCATATTTGAAGCTTGCCCTGGCCTAAATAAAAGTTGCTTTTTTAAAATCTGTTATCTACCAATGCTGATTTAAATCTGAATGCAGTTCACTTTGGTTCTGATTCTGTTTCAGATCTTTTTAAACCAGATTTCATGGGTTTTCCTTAGCAGAAATTTGCTCTTGATGTGTTTGCTTGAAACAAGACTTGAGAAATCCCATCTGCATTCTCCAGGCTCAGTGTCAGCACTGGCTTCTTTTTGGCTTCAGGCATTCCTGTGAAGAGCCTTTTCCTTTGCAAAACCATGGAATTTGAAACACCCATTGGCCAGTGTGTAAAATACAGTACCAAATGAAGTTAGTTTTATTTTTTCTGAGTGATCTATTTAATTTCCCTGCTTGATCTCAGTTTTAAAGCTTTATTCACATCTTTGTGTCTGGGATTAATTTGACTTGGCACACTGCAGTGTCTCTGTCTCCCAGGAGCAGCTGATAATTTACAATGAATTTCTTTTTCCTCTTCTCCCTATGACTTGTAGCAAAGGTTTTTCCCTGCAGAACTCTGAAGAATATGCAAAGAGCACAAACATTTTAAGAATTAATAACAGAGTTACCTGTGATTATTGGAAACTCAAACATGGCTCATCTTGTAACAAGTCCAAAACTGTTATTTACCAGAACATCTTTGGTTTGCAGCAAAGAAACCTTTGAATAATGAATGGTGGCTCTATCTGTGTAGCTGTACAGAAATTATTGGGCAGAAACAAGGAGTTGACAAACATGTGTTAATTATATGCTAAATCAATCATATAATTCTGTGCAAGAAAAGGAAAAATGTGTTTTCTTTTAGGTATAACAATGATGTAAATAAGAAAAATCAGCAATTTGGAACTGACTTTTGAAAGATAATTTGCTATAATTTTTTATTACTGTTTTCTTGTCTTTTTTTTTAAGTGCCTGTTAATTTTTGGAAGAGGCTGAGGCTGATGTGAGTGCCTATGAGGGCCTGTGTGTCACTGGGCTGGTGAATGGGAGCTGGAGCCAGGCATGTGCAAATCACCAAGTGTCCTTTAATCACCTGGATTTGTCAAGGAATTGCAAAGGAGGAGTGGGTGGAACATCTGTGTTATCCTAAATCATGGAACAGTTTGGATTGGAAGGGACCTTAAAGCTCATGGGCAGGGACACCTTCCACTATCCCTGTGTGCCTCAAGCCCTGTCCAACCTGGTCTGGAACAATTCCAAGGATGAGGCAGCCACCATTTCAGAGTGTTACACCCATGATGTACCCCTGGGATGTTGGAGAAACACAGTCCTGGGAGGGAAAGTGGAAGCAGCATTGTGACGTCTTAGTGATGAGATTTCTGGTCATGGTTTTGCGAATTTTGGGCAGGAAAAATGTCATGGAGGGAAGAATGTGGGTTGGACTCTACTAAAGCAGACTGGATTTGTTCCCCCTTTAGTGAGCAGTATTGTCTCTGTCCTCCTGTTTCTATCCTAAATGTTTTTTGTCCTTCCATCAATGTTGTGAATACCTGGAACACAAGACCAGTAATAATTAGTTTCTAAAATGTAGTAAATGAAAGAGCAGAACTTTAGTAAAATCCAATTAGTTACCCTCATATATTAAGCTGGTAGTGGTATTCTCATATGCCAAAATCAATGGCATGCCCTGCAGGCATGTTTTAATTAAAATAGGAAATATATCTATTATTTTAGCCCTGCTTGTGCTCAGTGTTTTAACTCTCTCTGAAGTTCCTGATTATTTTCCTGAGCGAGTATAAAGTTCAGTCTCCGAGTAAACGCCGTCCTCTAAAGGCTCAGTGAATTGCACCTGACAGTGAACAAGGACTGGCAATCCAGAGGGAGCTCGCAGTAAATCAGGGAATGTTCCTGGGGCTGTCGGAGGCTTCCTCTCTCCCAGAGTTACCTCCAGAGCTCGAGTGAGTTTTGGCAGCAGCAGAGCTGAGAGCAACCAAAAAAGTGTCAGGGATGAAGATCTACGATAAGCACAGATGGAAAGAGCCAGATAGAGGAAAGAAAACAAAGCAGCTGGGGGGTGAAATTTTGTCCCTGGTGAAAGAAGTGAATGGTGAAGAGCTGTGGAACAGCATAAAAAATGAGATTATGGGAATGGCTGATCAAGTTTTGTGTTACCAGGCCAAGACAAAGAAATAGAGGTGGGAAGTGCTAGAAATTGAAGGGGGGAAATTAAAAAAGAGATTGAAGAGATGGACTAGACAGTTGGTATTAAAAATGGAAATACAGAAATGCCTGGGTGGGGTAAGAATGGTCAGAAGAGTGTGTGGAGGAAAACTGCGTTGTATGGCAAGGTAAGAGAAGTTTGAAGTGAAGCACTGGAATCGAGGATGGCCGTGCTGAAAGATGAATAATAATTGGGAACACAAACACAGAGGGTAAAAGATGTTTGGAAGATTTTACAAAAGCCAGTAGGTAGGCTGATCTTAGAGGAGATTGCTACAGGAAACAGGGAGGGAGAACAGTGGAGTTGCTGGAAATTCAAAGCACTTGGTATCTTGGCAGAAAAAGGGAGAATGTGAATTCTGGGTGTTCAGAAAAATCCTGGAGGAATTCCAGCCAGGCAGGAGACATGATAAAGGCTATGTACATGTGATGAACACATGAGCAAGAGTCTCCATGATTTATTTGTAAATTCTGTTGAAAGAGGAGAAGTAACAACACTGTCACGGATAAAAGGAGGATTTGATAAATCACTTTAATGCAATATCAGAAACTGCCCAATAAATTCTTTTGGATTGAAATTCAGTGTAAGTTGTTGGGATCTGACTGGAAAATAGGTGGTGATGGAAATGGAGCCAAATTTCCATCAACTGGGAAAACAAAGCATGTGGGTTTTGGAAACTTGCTTCGAGGGTTAGGGGATATTGAGGTGAAACAAAAAATGAAGCATAAAAAATAAGTTCTAAAAAGCTATACTTGTACATTTTTTTAAAAAAAGGCAACTGCCTCCTATATAAACTTTTATCTTTACTGACTCAAATTACAGGGCTGGAGTAGAGTGAAAACCTGTGAAGTAAAGGAGGTGTTGGTCTTTAAATATGGATTAGGATTAATTTAAATTAGTGTTAGGATTGTCCCTAACACTGCTCCTGTAAGTTCCACTCAACCAACTCTGAGGCCCACTCTAAATCAGATGGACATGTCCTTTATTGAGGAATATGTGAAGATTTTAAATTGAATTCATTTTTATTTGAGCAAGGCTCAGATGATTATTTCCTATTTTAGTCTCCTGATATCAGCTGTAGAAACCTGGTTCCTTTAGAATCAAAGTCACAGACTGGAATGGGTTGGAAGGGACCTCGAAGCTCATCCTGCTCCACCCACTATCACGGCCAGGGACATCTTCCACTGTCCCAGGCTGCTCCAAACTCCATCCAACCTGGCCTTGGACACTTCCAGGGATCCAGGGCCAGCCACAATTTCTTCGGGAATAGTGAGAATAAAGAATTGAGCTGCAGAGCCGAATCCTCAACCTGTGTAAAAGTCAGTGCTAATGGCACAGCTTGTTCATGTGTGACAGCTTCTGACCCATTAATGCTGCTCTGCATCCATTTAGTACCTGGTGCTCTGTGGGAAGGAGAATCCTGCCCTTAGAATTATAATTAGTCATGCCTAACATAATTAATAAAGTTGCAGGCTGCTGGTTACTTGGATCACAGTCATTTGCCTGCGGTCTTTTTTGTGTCCTGCTGAATCCTGGGATTCAGTGGGACAGCAGAAGAGCTGGGTTATCTACATGAGTACTTGGGTGGAAAATTAATATTTGGGAGAGGTGAAAAGCATTCAGGGTAAAAATGGATGATTGAAGCCATTTGAAGGCTTTGAAATATAAGAAACATTCTAGTAGTTTTTAAGGATAAATTTTACATCCGTGTCATCAGTGTATTTTAGTAAAATACATTAAAATTAATAATCACTGGAGGGCTGAAGTGGAGAAAGTTCGTTGTCCTGGATTCCACATTTGTATTTTACTTCTTTTGTGACCAAGATGTGGAATTGGAATAAACTCTTCCGGACTCCAGGCTCCCAGATAACCAGATGAGAACCTGCCCATCTTCCCCAAACTTCCCGCTTGTGGCAGTGCTCCCTCTGGAGCGGTGCCTCACAGCTGAAGCAGAGCTGCCACTTCTCAGCTGCTTTGTCCCGTGGCAGAACACAAGGAAAATGTCCAGCAGTGTGAAGAATACATTTCCTGGACTCTGTACTCGGGCTCTGACCCCTGCTATCCTCTCTCCCGTAGGATCTTTGCAGGCATCTCCCCGCTCGGCGCGGCCCGGCGAGGGGATGTGTTGCTATCTTCCGTTCACATTCCCTCCCTTCTTTCTCTTGGTTTGTTTTCCACATGACTGGGAAACAATTGCTTCTTCCACATGGAGCCCTTCTCCCATTCCTGGGAAAATAGCAGGGAATGGGGAGCATTTGCATAATCGTC